>MNAD01001364.1:0-201308 GCA_001895945.1 Trametes pubescens | reverse complement strand
AATAGCACAACGGGTGCTCATTTGATAGAGGCTGTAGTGTAGACGTCAACATATAATCATATACGACGTCTAGACGAGGATAGAAGCTGGAAAACTTATTGAAAACCTGTAATCAAGACCAGAGGCATATGGGCCGCCACTGGAGCGCGAGGGAGGAGGGACTTCGAGCTCGGAGCACAAGAGATGGAAGACGGAGGAAAGAAAGGTGAGCTGGCAGACACGGCGAAGGGGAAATTCAGCCGTGGGAGCAGATTACAAATGCCCCCCAAACCTCGAAATTGGGGCACTGTGGGAACATAGCCCGTTTCGGGCGTTCGAGCGCCCATTTGACGTGGGTCTGTGTCTCTCGCATCATGACACCTGCTTGATTTGGAACGCATTATGTCACGAATGTTACGCGCCCCAGAAACGGGGAGCCCCAGGATCTTCCGGTTTAGCGAACCAATCAGGAGCGAGGATGTGCACAGCGCCCACGAAGATTGATGAGTGGGGAAGACGCCGATGCGGTTGGAGATGCGCTCAAGACGCGGAATTAGAAGCACACCTCGCGCGCGGAGGTTGGCGGGAGGCCAGCAGGTGTTCTTGGCTTCTTTCAGCTGCCCCAGACACAAATCAATTGGCAATTGCACGATGGCGTAACAGACAACCGGCGAAATGAGGACATTACGAGCGAATGGCGCTGGGAAAGGCATTTTCCACGTCATCTGCGTGAATTTGACAAGACAAGGGTGAATGTTCACTTCGCTTGGGGAGAACGCACATCGGACGGGGTTCAAACGATATATGATATATCCGACACCGGTCTCAGGCTTATGCTGATAGCGCCATGGTGCAATAGGAATGCGCAGGGGCTATCGTGCGTAATGCAGAGATCGACTGTAGGTTATGGGACAGAGCAAGGTTCGTCGGTGCTGGAGGGACGGAGCGAGCATGCGGGAGGACCTGAAGGCGTTGAATAAACTCAAGATTTGGCTTTAAGGTTCGTTCCCACGGTGGATCGGGCGCTCTCGATTGAAGGTGTTGCACAACACGCGCAAACAGTCTCGTACGCGACGCCACCGGTGACCGCAACGCGACCAGACTCAGACCGAGACCGCTGAGACTGCTCCTGCGAACATGTCTGGCCTCTTTCCGAGCCTCGAGAACTTTGCGAAAGTGAGCGGTGATAGCTGGTGTGAGACCGACATAATGCTCATCCAGGAGCCAGGGAACAGTCGCGACAGCCGCGGGACTCTCCACCGTCGGTGAGTTCCCTGCGTTTGCAACATGCGGTCCCGACATGTGCCGTTAATACATTCACTCGGGGCCCGCAGGTGTTGGCCTTCTGTTCTTCGGCCAAAATTACCTGATCTACCCCTCCGCATTCCCGCCCGGCTCTCGCACTGGTACGCACCCTTTCCCGACCCTGTGGCACCGATGACGCCCTCCTCACCCTCTCGGAGTAGAGGTCCCGACCCCGGCGGATTTCGACCTGCCATACCTAGACCTCCCTCTGGTCACTGAAGACAAGGTCACGCTACGATGCTACCTCATGACCCAGCGCAAGACGCTGCCCATACACGGCGCTATGCGAGTGGAGACGAATGACGGCGAGTCTGATGAAGAGGTGTGTTCTCTCTCTTCGTTCCGTGACGTCTGCTCGTCCCGGTGCATCATCTCTCCGTACTGGCCGGACCTTGCTGCACCTGCTATACGCAATGCATGACCTAAGTGGCTGCACAGGCTTCACACTTCCTGCGAGGCATGAGCCAAACTCGGAGGGGGTATCTGCCAGTGTCAGACGGAACCGCTTCTTGCGCGCCTTGTTTTGCTGGTTGAACTATACACCTGCATCACCGTCAACGATTCAATGGACAGTTCGGTGTCTATCCTAGATAGGACTCATGCGCACGCCCGTTCTTAACTTTGACAACGTTCCTTACTGACGTCAAGGGCTTATAGTTCGCGTCAAAGCGGCCCACCGTCCTCATGTTTCATGGGAACGGGGGAAACCTTGGTCACCGTATACCCCTTGCGAAGGTGTTCTATGTCAAGATGCGTTGTAATGTCCTGATGCTGTCCTATCGAGGGTAAGTTTATCCAAGCTTCTGGTGTGATAACCTCTCACCCTCTTGCTGCTCCAAGGTACGGCCTCTCAGAGGGCAGTCCGTCAGAAAAAGGTACGTATCCGGGTTTTCATTGCTCCCCAAACACGCGTGCTTATTGTTCCCAGGAATTCGCATAGATGCGCAAACCGCGCTCGACCACGTCTTGGCCCACTCCTCTCTGTCCAAGACACCCATTGTGAGCCCCTACAACATGAGCGCGCGATTGGCTCACTCCTTACGCGTCATCCTAGGTACTCTATGGCCAGTCCATCGGCGGGGCCGTCGCTATCGACCTTGTCAGCCGCAACCCGCACGCTGTACGTCACCCGGACGCAGTCGCCTGCGCCCCTTGGAGTCGCTCACCTTCCGCTGACAGATACGCGCACTGGTGCTTGAGAACACGTTCCTCTCCCTCCCCCGCCTTGTCCCCTCTGCGCTCCCGGTCCTAGGCCCATTCGCATTCCTCTGCCATCAAAAATGGGACTCGGCCTCAAAGATACCGCTCATACCCGCCGAAATCCCCATGCTCCTGCTGAGCGGCTCGCAAGACGAAGTAGTCCCGAGCGAGCACATGCAGGAACTCTGGAAGCTCATCGAGCAGCGCGTGCCTGGCGCACGGCGCAAGACCGAGCCCCACGGCGAGGACCCAGACGCCAAGGACGAGGCCGTCGAGCATCCCACCAGCGGGTACTCGCGCTTCGTCGACTTCCCCAGAGGCACGCACAGTACGTCCGACACGCTCATGATAACCGACCCGATGCGCGCGCTGACGTTCTATCTGACACACAGACGACACCTGTGTCCAACAAGGGTACTGGCAGACAGTCTCCGAGTTCCTCGCGCGCGTCGAGGCGCAGGTTCCCACGGCCCCTTAGCGCGTGGGCCTTCGCGCTGCCCGTTCGGACGCCCGGCTCACAGGTTTTGGCGGGCGTACTTCGGGCTGGGAAGTTGGAACCGGAACTAGCGGCGCTGGGGGTGCGCTTCTCCGGAAGGCAGAGCCCGTCCCGGCGGCGCGCTGCGCGCCTTCTGTGTCCCTGGTCTCCCTGGCCTGTGCATCCTTTCCTTTCCCTGTACTTTTAGCTTTGATACTACTGCATATCGAGCGCTGGATTTCTGTTCATCAGGCCCACGGCCGCACACGGTTCGATGGCAGCCTACGGACGCTCTATAGCTGTCGCTGTCCGGTTGATGCTTATCACCTATTGCAGCTTTGGTGCGCCCGCGCTCTCGACAGGTCCGCGCTCGCCTCGGCGGGGCGTGCTGTGTCGTGGGAGCCCGCCCCGAAGGACGTCGGCGTCTGCGGCTGGTGAGATGCCAGTGCGTGCTTCGACGATGTAGCGATCGATGGTAATGGAAGCATGTGGCTTTCTGAGTGGGTGCGGGTGCAGAGTACGCTTCATCTTCGCCGCCAACCACTCCCATCCGCGGCTCTAGTGCGCTTGCAAACCCACATCCGCAACAGTTGTGGGCGGGACCGGTACGGTGGATCGACGCGGAGCCCCGTCGTGCACAGCAAGGCATGGCCACGCGGGTGTCGCTCCGATATGAACATGAATACAACCACGAATCCAGCGCACAGTTCCGCCGGGGACACGCGCGTTCTCCGCGCACGCTTCACGGTACGTCCCCACGCGTCTCATGCTCTGCTAACCGTGGATTTGCAACAGGCGCCGGGAGCTGCTAGAGCGGCGATACACGCGTGCTCCCGCACGCAGACAGCGGTGATGTCAAGGGTGCCCATTCCAGGAACAATGCACGGCGCACGCCCGGGCCTGAGCTCGAGGACGACAGCAGAGCTCGGAGGGAGGGGGCGAGAGCCGGGGCTGATCAGGGCGCAGACGACCAACTCTAACCACCGCGGGAGGGAGGGCTGCGCGCGACACGCGGGCCAGTGAACGACCGAGCCTCGCGCAGGGGTCTGTGTGCGCGACGTGCGCTCCAAGCTTCCCTCGCTTCAGATTGGTGTGCGCGTTTGCGGACGTTCCGTGTCATCGACAAGGGACCAGGGCGCACTTGCAAACTCTGTGCGCGTCCAAGACGGGGTGCAATACACCCAGCCATGGGGTCATATCCAAGGTGTGGTATCGCCCGTGCGCGCACCAATCCCCGCGCACGCCCTTCATTCTGTGGGCCGCGGGCGTCGCTAATCTCCCCGAAGTGTGACTGCGGAGTGAAAGGTTGTGTCCGGCATGCATCCCGGGACGTCCGATATTGTGCTATCGGACGTCTACACTCAATTGCCCTGCCATTAAGAGTAAGTCGCCGAGGGAAAAGCGGGCATCTGATGGATGTCCACTGTTCAGTACAGGCTGTCCGTGTCATGTTCTCACATAATTTTTACATCATGAGCAGGCGAACGCTCACCGAGATGTACAATAGACACCGTCGTATCGTACGGGATCCCCTCGCATATGCTACCTATGACCGGTAAGCGGCGTCACAAATCGGCATGGAGCTTGACGTGATGCGGACAAGGTGCTGATGCCGAGTTCTCATGGCCTTTCAAAACAGATACGTGCGACTTTTCAACAAGCACCGTCAGCGGAGCCTAGGTGGCCCCGAAGAAGCAGAAGCATCCGAGGTAAATTGGTACGATTAATGACGTGCTTGAGAGATAGGTCCGGCCAACTGAACACTATGGCACTGCAGAGATGTAGGGTCCCGTAGCTAGAGAGCTCTCGGCCAGTCCGCTTTACGTCGGCGACGTACGCGCCGACGGCGAGGCAGTAACGAGTATCTCGAGTACTGAATGAGTGAGTTTATTGGAAAGCTGATCCGTCAGATAGCGGTATAAAATGTAGAAGAGAATGGTGATTGCCAAGTGTGCTACTCACGATAGATGGGAGCAGGTTACGTGAGGAAGGGGCAGAGGGTATAGGCATCAGGGCCTCGACTCGGAGACTGAGTACAGCGGTGGCATAGCGAACAAAGCATCGACGACGGCTGAGCGGCAGGATACCCTAGACGGCCATCTCCACAAGCATTACCGCGTAAGGAATACCGTCGCCGTCACCACGGCGGGGATCCCTCAAAGAGCCGTTAACGCGATAGAGAAATGACGCCTTCCATGTGCCACACCTTCTACACCCCCCGACGGAATTACATTGCTAAACCCGAGCCCGCCAACTGCGCCTCGCGGACGAGCGAGGAGCAACAGACCGTGCAAATGTGATCGGTAGTCCGACGACACACCTACGACCGCAAAAGCACCGATGTTGCCAGAGAAGCTCGATAGGGAAGACGAGGGGATGACGGCGACGAAACAGATTCGACGTTGTTGGCATCCTATAACATTTTTCCGAAGGCGCAGAGTGATGAGCGCGCGAGCCGAGTGGGCGTTCTAAAGTAAATCCGCCGTGGGGTGCGAGGTGATGGTAGAAGACAGCGATGGACAGCAGGAAGACAGTGAGCGGACGAGCAGCGAGAGACCGCGCTCGCATCCGAGGCACCCGTGGGGTTGAATGTGAAATACAATGCATTCGCACGGTCTGTGGCCTGGGGAGAAATTTGGGGTCCAAGGTGAGGCTGTAGTCAGAGAGGCATCCTGAGAAACGACCGAGCGCTCCCATCGTAGTCTGTAATGCCGGTCGTGACAGCATCAAATTGTTTTGTGGGAACGTTGTTCGTCTTCATCATGTTGCCCCGGGTTCTGCTTGATGAGGTGTCTCATGTAAAGATTGTTGTCGGAGGACCTTTGGCCGTTGGATGTTGCCTGAGGCACTTCGGACATGGGCAACGGGGCTGGAGGTAGTCAAATCGAGGCTACACCAGCATCAGTCCCCCAGCGGAAAGGCCATATCTCACTCGTACTTATCGGTAGTACTTATGCGCTTGAACAAAGTAATATCAGTGACGCGACAGATACAAAGTTGAGCGGAGAATATCTACCTTGCAATCGGGAAGAACATGTCAGATAGTCAAGGAGCGTGAATAGTGGTCCATCCTTCATGGGACCGTGACTGTTGCATATGGCATCAGTTCTCGAGTTGAGGCATAGTTGCGGTCCCAACTGAAGCACATCGGCAAAAATCCAGAGATGAAGTACATAGCGTATATCATTTGTGATTCCTGATCCCGCAAGTCAGCAGCTGAACGGGATACGGAATGGGGGTGGAAGCGTACCTTGTACACATGTGCAGTTTACACACACGATACTGCCTTTCGATAGTGAGCATATGGCTCCTACCAGATATGAACAACAACACCCTAGAGGGGGTGGTGGGTGGAAGAGAAAACGTCGTACCAAAGACTTGCAGCCACTCTCCGCTATGTGACGTTGCCCACCCCGTCACATCTCCCAGCACCAACCACAGCACCTGCCTTTCCGGGAGCGCCCACCCGGCGCCGCACTGCACCCCCTCCCCACACACATGTGACGGATCTCGCTCACACACCCAAGGGCCCGGTGCGCGCGGGGCCGCAACTTAAGCAGCGAACCCAGCGGCAGCTCACGCGGGGATAGCGGGGTGGCGTTAGACATAGACATATTACGAAGGTTCAGTTCGCCGAGTCGAGGTTAGCGCGGCGCCAGCGAAAGTGGCAAGTAATGTACACGGTTAGTCTCAAAGCGCTAGCATAACGGACAGATCCAGACAACGGGCAAACAAGCTTGCCGAGGCGGCGGGCTCGGCGGAAAGACACAAGAGGCGGCTGCGCTTAGCAGTCCCACCCGACCACGAAATCAGCTGGTTCGGCTTTGGGGGCGGGGGCGTCCTCGGCGGGGTCCACAGCTGGTGATGGCTTGCAGATGGAAGCGTTGAACTGCTCTTGCAAGAGCAGGTCGACGACGTTTCGCGACGCGATCGTTTCGGTCTCCATGGTAGAGATCAACCTGCAAACAGAAAATCAGCGCCCGTCGAACTCGCCACCAAAGGAAGTCACGTACGGCTCAAACGCGTTCACGTAGTACAAGCCCTCCGCAAGCTTCACAGGCGGGAACTCGATCGTAGGCGGCAGCATCGGGTACGCATCCCACTCCTTCCTCAGCACCCACCCCACCTTCCCTTCGAACAGCGTCTCCAGCCACTCGTCGCTCAGACGCGCCTTCGAGAAGACCTTCACGATCCACTCCTTGTCCCCAAACACGTTCACGCGCGCCTCGCCATCTTGGCCGCGTACGGGCCCGTGGTACGTGAGCGAGTTGAACTCGGGCTCCGCGCCGCCGCGCACACGCACGCCCTCGTACGTTGTGAGCAGCGTCGTCGGTGCCTTTGTGCCGGGCGCGAGATTGAAGTATGTCGCGTTCGGTGAGGGGGACGACGTGCTGAGGAGCGTGACGTGTAGGTGAACGTAGGGCTGCTCTGGAACTGGGGCGAGGGCGGCGGCCTTGAAGTCGATGTTCGTTTGGTGGAAGGGCGCTGCAAGAATTACTGAACGGTATACGCGGGGCTGCTTGAACGCCGACGAGTCCACGACCCAGGCTCCGGTCGCTTCGGACTGGGAAATGGCTTTGACCTGGGAGCAGGCAGACAGGTTAGCAGTGGATATACTAGCAACGGGAAGAGATACGTACTGTCGTGTTCAGAAACACGGACGCCTTTGACTCGGCAATGAAGTGTTCGAAGATTCGGAAGTTGCCACCCTTCACGCTCGAGGCGCCGCTGGCAGCAAGGGAGCAAAGGCCCTCCAGCGCATGAATCTTGTCCACGTTCTACGTTCCTCTCTGTCAACTGCTGTATCCAAAAACACTACACACGCGTGCTTGCCTGTCCGTAGTTGACGCGAGTGGCGGCCTCGACCAACTCTCTGGTCCAGCGCCTGTCAATGCCCTGCAGGTCGAAGTACTCAGAAGTCGTCTGCGCGGTGACATCCGACCAGCCCAAGTCCGAGACGACCGAAGAGATATTCGACCATCGAGGGGATTCCGAGCTGTATAGCCCTTGGAAGATGCCGACCATTGTCGCGACCCTGGGCATGTACGGTCAGCGGTAGAGCTATAATGGAAATGAGGACGTCAAGCTTACAGTTCTTGCGTCTTGGAAGGAGCCTTGTATCCATACCGCCATATGATCTTGATCTTGTTCAGCCAGTCGCTGAAGAAGCTACCGCCACTAGTCTGGGACAGGGTGAGCAGGAGCGTTGGGACGCGTAACATGCATTCACGACTTACCGTCAAGGCGAACTCGTGTCCGTCCCAGATGCCCATGGTGTCGGCGCCATCATCATCTCTCTCGAAATCGACGCGTTCAAGGCCGAATTCATCCACCGCGCGCCACAGGTTCTTGTTAACCTTCACGAAGATGGACGCGCCTAACTCGACGGCCTCCAGACTCTCATCTTCGTAGGGGAACACGGTGGTGCTTCCTGAAGAATGTGGAGTTAGCCGTACATCTTTGACCAAACCGAGTCTCGACGCGCTGGATAGCTCGCAGCCGAGACGCGACTCCGCAGTAAACAGTACTCACGTCCACCAATGTACGCGTTCTTGTCATATACGTCCACTTCAATGTCCAGTCCATACCGCTCCTTTGCCTTTGCAATCCAGAACGCAGCAGACGATCCTCCCGCGCCAGCCCCGATGATCGCAATGCGGTTGGGAACCGTCGTATCCGTGCCCGGAAGTTGAGGGGCGGTAAGCGGCGTCTGCGAACCGCCAAAGAAAGGGATGTTGAAGGGCAGCTGGAATGCATACGCAGGGTAGAGCGCAGCCGTGGTCGCAAGCAGTAAAGCAGGGGACCTCATGTTGTCAAGTAAGCCGCGGGGAACGTCGTGGTCGGGGGGAAGGAGGCGTCTCGGCGTTGAAACTGCGAAGGCTGATGAGATCTGTTCAGTCACCGCGGGTGCCTAGACACGGCGCCGGCGTCCAGTTCGGTCTCTCCGCGGTCCATAGAGTAGCATTCTTGTTGGGACTCTTCCCAAACGTCGAAACAATACGTCGCGGGGGTTATGAGGATGGCACAATCCCGAAGGCGGGTCGCGACGAAGGAGACAGTTTGGCCAGATTGCGGGGAACGGCGGGCCGGCGGACCGGGATACTCCGTCGTTATGGGCGTTTCAACGACCAGTTTCTTTAACTTTAAGCGCCCCCGCTTTGCCTCTTCCCGATCGTCTGCTCTGCCCCTCACTCGCATCCACATCCTGAAAGCTGCACCTTCTAGTTTTAAAACCTCATCTGAGATATCTGGAGTCGACAAAGCATTCAATGGCTGCAGAACAGAAGCCACAGCGTGCCGTGGAGGTGTTGGAGATCGAGGATGAAGAGCAACGGCAAGATCGCATGCGTGGGTTTGCTTTCCCCGGCTACCCTTACCTGTCTAGTCTAACATAGTAGCTTCTGCGCAGATAGTCTACTTGCTAGACTGAATGCCTCCTCGTCCGACTCCAACGGCGGTTCCCCTGTGCCGCGGCCGTTTGACTTCGGCGACAGGAGTACACATCCGGCGGGACCTCCTTTAGAGCGTGAGTTCCAGCTATCCAACAGTCCGCATCTCTTCCGATTGACGTATGTATCCCACAGTGCTCTCTCGTATACAAGCATTCCTGCCGGAACTTGCCGCATCCAACGCAGACCTACTCCGGAGAGCACAAGAGAACCCGGAGAGCGTAGACATCGAGAACGTTGGCGAGGACCAAGAGCAGTACATCGAGATGGTATGTTCCCCATCTCTTTACCGCCATTGGAAAACACTCTAACATATCATATGTAATAGGACCTCGGCCTGGGCGTCTTCGATCACCACGGCGATCTCCCTCCAGGCGTCCCAGTGGCGGACGTCGACTTCGACGTCGCCATGTATAATTCCGACTCCAGCTCTGAGTCAGATGGCGACAAAAGCGATTCTTCGTCTGACTCGAGCTCCGACTCGGACTCTGATTCAGACTCTGATTCCGACTCAGAAGTCGACATTGTGGTCTCCTCTGGCCAGGACAAGAAGGCGCGACTGAAGAAGCCTCTGCCGAACCGCAGTTCTACCTTCGGAGAAGCAAAGCCAGACATAGTCGTTCTATCCGAGACGATAGATGACTCAGCCCCTACAAAATAGCGTATAGAATGACAAACACTTTGCCTCATATGTGTCCCCCAAGTGTGCGTTGCTTGCATGATGTTTCCAGCCAATGATTAATATGCATGCAGGTGTGTAGTCCGAAGACAATACTTGATGCTACAGCCCATGTTGGTGTAAAATGCTAAGGGCCCCATCACCGGAGGTCAAAGCAAAGCGTGAACCAAAACCATCCACCCTCGCATAATAATAAAGATAGAAAGCCCCATCTCATCTCACTACCCACTATGTAGGTTCTTCGGGAACGCCATGTCCACACGATCCCACGTATAGAAAATGTCTTACACTGCTTCTACAGAGGCCACACATACCCGTCTTTACACCTGTCCTCAGACACCAATCGCCGCCCGGAGCGCCGCAAAGTTCGGAGTACCCAGACCAGTGACCTGCAGTGCCGCACGCCCATCAGCAACACGCCCAGCCGCAGTCAGTACCTCTTAATCACTCACCGGGTCCCACCCCGCACGCGCCGGGAAGCCGTTCGTGTTGCACCCTGGGTTACTCCCGCTCGTCACGTCCGTGAACGCCGATGCGCCCTTCGCGCTGTACAAGAACGGGTTCAAAAACCCGAGCGGCGGCTTGCCCTGCTGCGCGAGCAAGTCGTTCAGCAGCGCGATGATGCTCGCCACGATCGGCGTCGACGCGCTCGTGCCGGCAACCAGACCGAACTGCCCCTGGAGCGCGATCACCACGTTCTCGCCCTGCGCGGAGATGTCGGGGAACCCGCGCCCGCTGCGGTTGAAGCGCCCCGCGTTCGTGCTGCCCAGCGCGGTGAGGTACTGCGACACTGCGGCGGCCTGGTACGACGGCGTCGGGAAGACGTTTGAGAAGCCGCCGCTCGAGAAGCTCGCGGCGACCTCAGGCGCGATGCCGCTTGTCGCACCGACGGAAGTTAGGCTAGGCGCACGTGCGGTAAGCATGTCTGCGAGAAGAGAGCGCGAGAGGGGTAGGTGGGCTTACAAAGGGCAGCCTGACGGGAAACTGGGGACGAAGGTGGTACACTGTTGGGACTGGGTGCCGGACACACCGCCGTCCCCGGAGGAGAACAAGATGGATGTACCACGCGCGCCGAGCTGCGCGTACGCGTTGCAGAGATTCCTGAAGCACGCAGAGGTCAGCAAGCGCAGGGGCGTAGACGCGGACTGGCGCAGGCGCACGTCACAAGGTTCGTGGAGATTTCGTCCTCGTTCCCGCCGTAGCTCGTCGAGAGGACAGTCGGCGGCGTGTCGCACGCTATGGCAGAATTAATGATATCTAGGAATCCAGCGTCGTCCCCGTCGGCGTTATCCGGCCCAACCGAGGCAAAGATGACTGGGACGTTGGTGGCGATGCCGACGGTGTATTGAATATCGAGGTTCTGCCCTCAGTCAGTTCCCACAACTCTCCACTATGAGGGTTAGCGCCAGCGCTCACCGCCTCGATCCCAGCCTGCGAGGGTGATTGTGGGTTCGTGCCGCCATCAAGAGTGAACAGCTCGAACGTTGTCGATGGGTCCATGTCCTTGCGGAGGTTCGTCAAGAACGTCTGTGGCAACCGAAGGCACTGAGCATGCGTCCACAGGTCCATAAGCGCATCACTCACACGGAGGTCTTGCTGGTTGGCAAACTGCTCGATGAACCCGCTCACGCCAAGTGTGTTGGTTGTCACTTGCGCCGGGGTGGTTGGAATTCCATATAGCGCCTGTAGACAGGCAGGTGTGGTCGTTGTCGCGCAGGATGCGGGTGCCGCGTCCGAAGTCACGTTGAGTGCACGAGCCTGTACGCCTTTGCGAGGAGTAAACGTGAGCTTCGGCGCATGGATCGGCTGGGTGAAGCTGCAATTTCAAGGTTGTCAGTTCATCGGCCACATCAAGCGTGCGACCGTGTAACATACGTGGTGGTAGGATGAATCAGGTCGACGTGGCCTTTCAAGCCTGCGGGGATAGAGTAGGCAAGTGTGCGGATGGACGTCCGGCCAGATTGGGTATGGTTGAATATGGAGAACGTGGTGCCGAGCAATGCATTCGCCTTGCTGACTGTGATGTTGAACTTGAGCCAGTCGCCCGCGAGGGACGCTTTCGATGCTTGGATGCCGTTCTCCGTCAGCCACGAATCGACCGCAGCCACAGTTTCTGGCTTCGGGGCGACAAGTGCGGCGACCTGAGGAAAACACTGAGGGGCAGTGGACATATACGGTGAGTTCTCGAACATACCTCCGCCTTGCTCAGGTGTTGGCCGTACAACGGGCTGTCGGGCGTGCTGACGTCCATCAACGCCTTCTCGAGCGCAGAGAAGTTGCCTTGCGCGAGCGCGAGGCGCAGGTTGATCACCGTGTCCGGCGGGGCGGGGCCAACCTCCTTGAAGGACGCTGGGATGCTCTCCCTCGTCTCATGCACTACCAGGCTACGGGCTGTCGGCTTTCCATACGCACTGGCAACCAAGAAGGCGATCAACAAAGCGGGAGAGAGCTTCATGGGGGGCGGAGGCGAAGCCCACTTTTGTTTCAGTCGTCGTCCAGTCGTCCTGCTTTATGTAGTGTTATCGAGGGGGCATCATACCTCCCGAGGATTCGCTGTCACGACGAGACCGATGCAAGAACGGACTGCCCTGGCGCAGCCTCCATCGCGGATCGGACAGAAGGCGTCGAAGATCATGGCCACACAGGGAGCGTTTCCCGCACCGCGTCAGCTGTGGGAGCTGCTCGAAGGATGTACAAGGTACGCCAAAGGTTGCCCGTCCATCTAGAGAGCTTTGATATACTGAGAACGCCGGAAGCAGTCAGTGAAACCTTATGTCAAGACGCGATGACAACGGTTTCTGCTACATACCATGCGGTTTGTATACGAAACGACAAGCGTTATACTGACCCTCGGCCGCGCGAGGATCAGGAGACCTGCGCAAGTGTCTATTGACACGTACATCGTAAGGGGCATCAGGGCATGTATGCGAAATGCCGACCGGGAAGCCGACAGAAGAACCGGCGAGCCATCCGAAGAACTGTCGGAGCGCCTTCACTCTGACGGATGCGAACACCAAATTATCGCCGGGATTGGCCAGAGGGTGGCAGTAGAATCCGCAGAGAGCATCACATGGAGGTATGATGTGCCAACCGGATTCTAGCAGATATGTGGGGGGATGCTGATTATTACGGAAGAGGCTGAGGATGTGGTTGCCCAACAAGTCCATCGGTGCCCCTTATACGGCTGCTGTGGTGGCCGGCAATCTCCGCTTGACCACATTTGGCAGGTCTCCAAGATCGATATGAATGGTAGCACGGAAGTCCGAGGAGTCAAATGTTGACTGGAGTCACAAGTCCGAAGCTGTGAGGCCTCTGACACAAGCATGCTGCCACAGCAGTTGTTGCGGTACGGATGTGTCATAGTTCAGCGGATAGCATACGCGCCAAGTCAATCCCACACGGCCCAAAGAACCAGACACACAAGTGTAGCGCTCTCTGAGTCGTTGAACAAGAACAACATGACAATGCTACCATTCATCCGCGGCGCGGCGCATCTGCAGAATGATATCTATATCATATATCTGTCAACGCTGGCATCCAATCGCGCCGCAGCGTAGGTTACGACAGCCCGTATTTTCTCAGGGCAAGTAACCGAGCTCCCTATATAAACCAGCCTCGTTCATGATGACCCCGGGACAAAAACACCCCCGATCCCCAAGCTCCTCGACGGGCATGCACCTACCGTTTCAGCAACAACATCGATATTTACCAGATGACGGCTGCGCGCCAGCCTCACAAAGGGCAACAACGCCGACTTACCGGAGCGCAGGGTCGCCGCCAATAGAAGTCCACAATCCGCCAATGGCACGAGATCTACAGCAGGATCTATCCATCTATTCGACAATGTGGTGTGTGTGTGACAACTTTGTGCTAAAATACAGGCGATACGATACGCGAGCACAGACTGGCTGCGCTAGCTGCGGCGGCAGCCCGGGGGCTGATGGGGATAAGTACAGTGTCGTAACGACGCGTGCGCTCGACAATAACGGAAGCAATAAAAGGACAGGAACGCAGAAAAAACCAGCCTAGCCGACAGGCAGACACAGACGGAAAGCATCGGGTCGCAGACTTCTATATGCAAACTGAGTGTGTGCGTGTATGTAGGTAGTAACGTAGCGCGAGCGCGCGGCGCCCGCACAGCCTGCCACAGCACCATTACGGGGTGGGTGGACCGTTAATAGCGGAAGTGTGAAGCCAAGACGAGAAGGGGGAGAGCAGATACGATACGATATCAGAGACGAGAGCCGAGATCTGAGAATAGGTATGCGCAGATGCCGAGGACGTCGGGTGTCGTCCGCGGCAACGCGCACAGGCGATGCATTGATGATGTGTTGTCCGTTTACCAGCCGAAGGCCCTGAGAACAAATAGACGTCGGTCAGCACTATGCAGAGGACAACAAACGCCAATAACACGTACTCTTCGTGCAGCTCGATGCCGCCGATAGCCTTGCGCCTGTCCGATGGGAAACCGGCGACAGCGCGGCGGACCTCGTCGCCGAGAGAAGCAGGGCCACAGACGCCGACGATAACACCGGTGAGGGCGGTACCGCCACGGCGGCGCTCCTTGCCTCCGCCAGAGAACAGCGCGGCGGAGCGGTCGACGACGCCAGAGAGGATGCCAGGAAGCTTCGGGCGCGTGGGGGACAGCGTGAGGCCAGGGGGAAGGCGGTACGACTTGATTACCTCGGGGTTCTTTGGCGCACGCGTGTAGAACACGGAGATGCGGAGGGTTGCGTACGAGTGTTGTGCCTGCGCAATGAGCGTCGAGAACAGCGGGATGAGCGGCTGGAGCGCGGCGGGGTCCTGGATGCACCAGACGAGTTCCATCGCGCGAACGCGCGACTTGTACTCGAGGTCCTTCTTCATCAGGTCCTGGACCGCCGCGAGCGCGAAGGTGACACCGCTGCCTCCTGCGACGAACATTGCGCCGGAGAAGCTGCCGAAGATGGCGTGGCCGGGGCCACCGTACGGGCCCTCGATAAGGACCCGGACGTTGCTGCCGATGCGGTTCGCCTCGCCATAGTCGGCCCGCTGAGCGAGATCAAACAGCTTGTTCGTCCAGTCGCCCGCCTTCTTGACCATGAGCACCAAACCCTCACCGCTGGCCGAGCGGGAAACGCTGGCAATGGTGAAGGGGTGGGCCTCAGCCCAGCGGCGGTAACCCATGCCGAGGGAAAGGACGCGGATGCGGACGTGTTGGCCAGCGCGCCATCCGGCGTTAATCGCAGGGATCTCGACGCGAGTCATGCCGAGATCAGGGAGAGGGCGGAGGCGCGCGGTAGAGATGCGGGACTTGACCAAGCGCATAAGGCGGTCAAGACCGTAGAAGCCGACGGCAAACAGAACGTAAGGCACCGCGAATGAGACGTGGTAGCAAACCGCAACGAGGAACGTGATGACGAAGATAATGTGGGAGGGGATGAAGATGGAGTTGTAGAACTTCTCTCGGAACATGTTGGTCGAGAGAAGCAGGAGCATGTCCGTTGCAATGAGAGCAACGAGAGCACACTGCATGTCGGGCGCCTTGATGTACTTGACGAAGTTGCCAGAGGCGGTCCAGGAATAGACTGCAAGTTCGGATGATTAGTCGCCGGAAGCTGCGATTGAGAGAAAAACTTACAGTAGCCGATGGCGTGGACGTTTGCCGCGAGGACAAGCATCCGACCAGCAAAACGGTGAAGGTAGTTCAACTGAGATGAGGGGGCGTCAGAATTCATCCGGCCGAAAAAGAGGTTTGACCGCTACTCACCCGTTCGTAACCAAAGCCGATGAGCATGCCAACGATGTTGTTCTTGGTACCGAGAGCAACAACCATCGGGATCTGGCTAACAGCGACGAATCCGGCGCGGATGGGCTGCGTGAACGGGTTCGACTTGTACAGGCCGGCATAGAGCATGACGGAGAAGTACGTCAGCTCCACCAAGCCCTTACCGATGGTCAGACCAGGGCGGACAGTGGTGCGCAGGAACGCCGCGATGGTCGGAAGCATGGTGGACCATCCAGGCATGTGCGTAGGGACGTTCTGCCGCCTGCGCTCGCGCCCAGTGGCAGTTGAGGCCTTGCGCATGAGGTCGGCATGCGACGCATACGTGTGCGACGCGTCCGTGGTCGAACCCCACTGCTCCGGCCCCTGCTCCGTCTCCTCAAGCTCAAACTGCTTGCCTTCCGGCTGCGGGTGCTTGAGGCCAGGGAAGTGCGCGGCAGGGAAGGGAGACAGAACGGCATCGCGTTTGGAGGGACGGCGCATGATAGCAGATACGCCAGTGACGGCGACCGAGTGCAGGAAGTGGCCGTTAGTCCATTCCCGTTTGTGCGTGAAACGGACCGCGGCGCGAGGCAAGAGCATTAGGACGAAGATAGCTACAGCACATAGCAGAAAGAGGTCCACGTTGAAGACCAGCTCCGTGTTGTTGACTACGGGGCCAGCCGCGACAGGTGCAGGTGCGGCGGTTGAGCCGTTAGTCGCAGCAGCAGCAAAGACGGACATGGCGAAGGAGTGTCGGTGTAAAGAGTGACGGTGGGGTCTGTCAGGGAGAGGGTACGATATACCACCCAGGAAGAGCCGCCACCGGAGGAAAGGAATGAGGTAGTGGACTTGCGACCCGAGGACGTGGTATAAGAGAGAAACGCACAATCCACGCCAGTTCCTTTTCGCCGTTGCTGCGCCTTCGCTTAGCGCGCCGGGCTCAGACGCCCCGCATCTTATCTAATCTGCCCGGCTTTGTCCTCCAAGCTTTGGAGTTTAACGACTCACTGCGCTGATCGTCTCAACAGCCACGACAACGCACGCACGCATGGTCCAATCTGCGTGCTTTGAACAGGCCAATGTGAGCACCATACACCGCGCAGGAGGCCAGGAGGTGCGTACAGAGGTGAACCTCGAGCGGCAAGATGCCGGGAATCGCGCCCTAACGTGGGATAGCGCGTCCATCAATGGAACCGCGCAGCAACATGAGCAACTACGCATCGCGTAGGCGATGTGGAATGGCCAGCGACCTTCGGACGAAGTTTGGGGTAATTGTTGAGAACGAAGGATGACTTAGAAGGTGGAGGATGACAGTGCTCAGGGCTTTCGTTCGGCTTGTCGTCGTGGTAATTGCCTTTCGCCCAACGAGGTCCACCTCTAAAGCGCAGGCCTCTCGTGGCAAGGCCGAGGGTCGGGGTCATGCTGCGCTCTCCAGACCATGAAGTTCGCAAGAGAGAGAGAGGTAATTAAAGTTGGGAGATGCAGCACAGCAGCACTAGGTTCATAAACCCAAATGCCAGTGTTCTGGGTTAATGCCACTGTGTTGGCTCGCGTGGCGATTATGTGGTTGCCGATTATTGATCACTGTCAGTACTCATCGACTTCACCGATCGGCTGGTTCACCATGACCTCACACTCAACGTCGTACCTGGACGGTGGATCCGACCTGCCAGCAGGCTGGACCTATAGCGAGCCGACCAGTGAGCGTACCTATCGCGAGTCTCACATTTGACACTCCCCTACCGGCCAACGTATTCGCTGCGCTTTCGACGCGCAGCAGGTGTTCATACCATCAGCCGAATTTCGGAGTACCCTGATCTCAACACCATGGCAGCACCCCAGACGATGTGGCAAGGGATAGCACCAGGAGAACATGCCGAGCAGCATACGCTCTCGTGATACAACATATGACTGGCTGCGCGCTCTGACATCTAGAATCACGAAGATCACAACCTTCGAGTGACGGGCCACTGCAGTGTCCACCACACATGCGGCTCGGCGGCCTAGAACAAAATTCGTCTATGCGCATTGGGAGGTGCTCTGCCCACGCTAGCACCTTTGTCGCGACAAGTACCCCATTCGAAAGTGTAAGTCTATCCATCACGCTCGAGCTGATGAGCAATGGCGTAGCCCACATGCAAGCTGTGCTTCCATCGACCTCCGACCCCGCCCGCATCTCTAGCGCGCACTGCAACCAGCAGCAGATACCTGCATGCACCCCACCGGACAGGCTGAAGGCTGGAACATCCAGGCGTGCGCACACGAGCCGCGACCGTGGCGGTATACACGTGTAACGTCTTGAACCACGCCCGAGCCACGCTGATGTTGCACCGGTACGCAGCAGACATCAAGACGTTGTTCAATGTTCGTCCGCACTGCTACAAGTACTGCGCCCGCTAACATGGCCGCGTGAACGTGGTCCGCAGTTACACATGCAGACACAAGGCCCCCCGAACGGTGTACAAGCCCTTGAAAACGGAGTCGAGACCCGGGGTACTCGAGTCAACGCATCTCTCCCCGAGGCCGGCAGTACCACGGATCACCTTGGTCCGCCATCCGGTATGCCTGAATTCATTATAGCGTGTACGCCCGGCCCCGCACTGTTGCCTCCCACTGAACCCGAATTTGCACACAACACCTCCCCATGAACGCCGCGCGAGGGTCCAGCGTGCCTGGCTACTACTAGACCCACCAATCGCGCTCTTGATAAAACGCCGCGGCGGGGGCGCGGGCGCCCGGCAGGTGAGTTCTGTCATCCATAGTCCCTATTTCGAGCGAGCGCGCCAGGGGGTTGAAGTTCAAACCTGGAATAGGACGTCGCATGCCCTCTCGCGAACGCCTGTCGCAGGTGCCGCCCGGGTTTGTATCATCGATATCACTGGGCGAACCGCCGGCTCTCGTGTGTTGACGTTTTGCAGCGCGTGGTGTTGTGCTGGGGTCGTCAAGGCCGACCATTGCAGGCGTTGAATACGCCGGTCGACCTCGCCCATCTTACACTTACTCATTAAACAAATGGCTGAGTCGGGGCCACGGGACGAGATCATGAATATCATGAGCTCGCCCACCGTTGGCACGCTGCCCATCACATCAGCGCGTCATCCACACTGCTCGAAACCAAACTCGCAAAGACCGCAGACGTCCGCAGCTTAGACGCGGTGCTTCCGAGGACCGACCCGTGCCGCGCTCGCGCGCGTCCAAGCACTCCTTTAAAAAGATGGAGGGGTCCACCAATCCAACCCCGGAACCTGTTCGTCAACCAACACTTCCGTGTCCATCTCCTCCCCTCCCCATCTCCCATCCGTCTCTTTAGCTGCCTCTTGGCACGCGCACCTCGTTGCACACACCACAATCGTTCACCCACCCGCTCATTGCGCCCCAGCCTCATATAACCCACAGTAATTCCCGCCGGTCAGGAAGAACTAACGCCACACATACACGCCACGATGAAGTCCGCCGCCTCTCTCCTCTCTATCGCGCTCCTCCTCGCGTCCTCCGCGCAAGCCGCGCAGCACATGCAGAAGAAGCACGCCCGCCGCCAGGGCGCGTCCCCGACGTTCGCCCCCGCGCCCACCACGTACGTCTTCCGCGCGCCTCACATATGCATGCCCTCCGATCCGAGGAGGGCGGTTCGCATCGGGCGCGTTTTCGCTGACGCCTCTGATTTCGCCACAGTACTGCCGCGGTGCCGCCCCCGACGTCCACTGCGCTCTCGACCAAGACCACCATCAAGCGGGGGCTGTCCTTCAACGACGCCTCGCTGACGAAGGACTTCACCAGCTCGTAAGTCATCCCGCTCCCGCCAATCGCGCGCGTCACTGGCAGTGGCTAACCCGCACGCAACGCGCGACAGGCAAGTGTCGTTCGCGTACGACTGGGACTCGACGTTCCAGGGCGACCTCCCCGCGGGCGTCACGTTCTTCCCGATGCTCTTCAGTGCGGCGCCCGAGCACAGCACGCAGTGGGAGGCGAACGCGAACGCTGCGATTGCCAAGGGCAGCACGCACTTGCTTTTGTGAGTTTCATCATCGTCACCTTCTTACTATCTGCGTAAGTGACTGACGGCGGCCGTGCAGCATCAACGAGCCAGACCTATCCTCGCAGGGGAACACGAGCCCACAGGACGCGGCGAACCAATGGATGCAGTTCATGCAGCCGTTCGCGGGCAAGGCGACGCTCGTCTCGCCCGCGATCACGAACGGCGCGCCGCCCGCGATGGGCACGGGCTGGATGGACGACTTCCTCGCCGCGTGCGACAAGCTCGGGTGCCAGGTCGACGCGATCGCCGCGCACATCTACGACTCCGCGACGAACGTGCCGTACTACCAGTCGTACATCACCGCCCTCGGCACGCGCTACAAGCGCCCCGTGCTCATCACCGAGTTCGGCGCGACGGGCTCGGTGGAGCAGCAGCAGCAGTTCTTGCAGACGATGGTGCCGTTCTTGGACGGGCTCGACTCGGTGTCGCACTATGCGTGGTTCATGACCGCCGCTGGCAACCTTGTGAACGCGGACGCGAGCCTGAGTCCCCTCGGGAACACGTACGTCTCCTCGTAAAGGCGCCGCTGCTTTATGATTGCTGTCGTATACCCATGCTCTCGCACTTGGTATCTTGCTATGGAGGTGACATACCGGTCATGTCGCTCCTCTCCCTGCATGCTGTTGCATCACATATGATAGAGTTAGGCCCCACAGGCTTCCTTGACGGAAGACCTGCAGATAGACTCACCTTAGTGTACGTTGGCGTAATCGATAGTTTTTCTTGGTCAAGAACGCACCGATCGCGGCATGTATACCACCACGTGTAGACACGCAATCGAGGCAAGTTCCTGCTGGCGAAGCTTCAAAGTTCGCAAGACCGATCATCAACATCCGAGAGTATGAAAGACAACAAGCACGACGACATCAACATGGTATCATTACACGCTATGGCCACACCTTCCGCTATTCACGTCCACGTCCATTTACTGGCTTAGGATCGTGCGCACGAACGACTCGTAGTTCACAGTTCCGTCCCTACCGGGCCAGTTCAGCACAAACCACAAGCACGGAGGGAGCGACTCACGGTCCGATCTGCGCGCCCTTGAGGAGCTCGTCTACTTCCTCGTCCGACATCTTCTCCCCGAGCTGCGTGAGCACGTATCGCAGCTCACCAGCGCCGATGAATCCGTTCCCCTCCTTGTCGAACACTTGGAACCCACGGATGAACTCCTCTGATCGGCGTAGGTCCGGTCCGGGATGTAGGTTGATTAGGGCGGTGTATGGCGGACGCGTATGACGGAGATGAAGAGTGGGAGAATGGGCAGAGGCGATATGAGGGCAGGAGGAGGTATTGAGGGATGGTGTGCGCGGTATGAGGGACAGCGTGCGCACCTGGTGTTCCTGCGGGCTTGAAACCGTCTGGCCGGTTCAGGATCGTGAGGAATGACTTGTAGTCAACTACACGGCCGCAACGCGCCGTACAACACAGAAGCACGCCGATTCCATCGAACGCAATGTGCAGGTTATAGGGCAAGAGTATGAAGACACGCGATGAGCACGCTGGAAATTCATGAACGGATATTGCGTACGCACCATCCCTTGGCGCGCCCGCAACAATGTCCGCAACCTCAGCCTGCGTCGGGTTCTGTCCCAGCGCACGGAGGAGGTCTCCGAGGACTTCGCGCGGCACGGCGCCCGTGCCCTTCTTGTCGAACAGAGCGAATGCCTCCTTGTACTCTGTCGGATCCCCCAGTCATTATTGCGCGTCCGTGATGGCAACAGGGCGTGCATACCTGCGTTATCGCTCTGCGACGCGTCAATCATCAGTTTACAACACCTGGCTACTGTTCACGATGCGTACCATAATGTTCGTTACGGTCGCGGTCGTTGGATGGGTGGTTGAATAGAGTGGTGGTGTAAAGGAGAGCAGCAGCGCCCGAGCCGCCCGATGCAGACGGGCGTCTATCTAAGGGGTTAACTGGACGATGATCTCATTTTGGCATGTTCAGAGGTTCAACCGTTTGAGTTCGCGCGAAAGAAGAATGCCGCACACATGTATTGGGGCCCCACTAGATAGAATATGGTATACAGCACACAAGTCGTGGAAAAAGAGTAGAATGATCAGGGTATCAAGGGAATAAGAATACGGCCCTCAATCATCTGCTTCTTCAGATTTCGAAGAGTCCGACGAGTCCTCGCGCCACAACGTCTCCCACAGCTGGATGACGCTCCCGATCAAGAATCCCCATGAACCCCAGAACGTAGCTAGCACACTCTGGTAATTGATCTATGGGCGCAAATATCGGTTAGTATGGGACAAACGCCACTTCACGACAGCCGTTCATGGCGTAAGCACATGTACACTCACTTTAGTGGATGCGAGAGAGGCATAGCCAAGAGCGCCGCATAAAGTGAAGCCGACTGCGCCGACCAAGTTCCAGAAGCCGATGTGCCTGTATACAGCGTTAGCGAATGACAGGTCTACCTGGAGTACGATATATTGCTCACCATCCCATGCTGCGCAAATTGGGCTGCCACCATTTCTTCTGGACCTCGATCATGAGCAGAAGGGACGAGATGATGAAGCCCATGCCTCCAATAACTTGTGGGGTCCAGTAGAACACGTCTGTGACAGCTGTAGGGGGGTCGTCCGGGAACCCCGCGATGGCGTTCGGCAGGCCCGTCCTAGTGCCCGTCAGTCAAAGCAGCGGCGCGCGCAAGGTCGCGGGAACAGGGCACTTACATGGTCGACACCCAAAAGATCGTCGCCGCGCCCATCTGTACTGCGCAAGCGAGGAACCCGAGCTCGCGCCAGTCGCCCTTGCCACTGCACGCCACCACCGATGCGCCCCGTTAGCGTGTGCTGGACGTCGAGGCTAGGCCAAACCGGTCAACGCCGTGTACTCACATCCAGCGGAACCTTACCCGCCGGCGGCCGCTGTCGCCGCCGCCTGTCAGGCCCTTCTCCGCATCCACGCTACTCGAGTCGGGTGATGCCTCCTCGGGCACCGTTCGCCTCGCATGTCCCACGAGCTCGCGCACTGCCGGGCCGAACAGCTCGTCGTGGCCCGTGTTGAGGGCTTCCACGAACATGAGATAACTGCCAATCTCGAAAAGGGTGCCTCCCGCGAACGCCGACCACGCCGAAGCGGGGAAGTTGGCCGAGCCGATGTCGAGGAGCGGGAGGAACAGAAAAAAGCCGTTAATGATCTGCCGCAGCAGAAGATGAAGCGGTTAGTGTTGGAGAGAGCATGAGATGAGGATATCCGCTTACCCATACTGTAGACCCGAGTACGAATACGACGGCGACCCAGAAGGAGATGTCCCAGGTGAGATGCACTTTGAGCCGGGTCTCAGGGTGCCGTACCCGTTGCTCGAGTAGACTGAGGTCCTTTTGCGCCGCTGACGTGCTACGGAGGTCTCCAGCGCCGGGTGCAGACTGGTGCGCAACGCGAATAGGCCGCGAAGAGTACCGACGCTTCCTAGAAGCTCGCGAGGACCAGTGTGTGGATGGGACGCGCTGGAATTCGCCGGAGACGTCCCCGCCTGAGTGGGGCATGAACACCGCGCGTGTCGGGTGAAAAAAGGGCAGTGGGCGAGTTGTTTTGGGCGGGTGATGAATGGGCGAAACGGATGCCTTCTCGCCGCTGCGCTCATGGTGCGCGGTAGTTGAGGGGCCCTTGGGCGCACTGTCAAAAAGTGCCGGCATGGTGGGTGGGGGAGCTGGTTGAGGTAGTATATCGTACAAGTTCGTTAGCTATGTGTTCGTCACTGGCGTGGGGTGGAATTCGAACAGGTGAGATGCTATTTTTGGAGAACATTGGCCATGGTGATGAGCTCACTGAGTCGTGGCCTGGGCTGGGGCCGTTGCTTGCGCCAGTGACGTCCTCGACTCCTCGTAGTCGTGGCGCGGAAGCAGAACGGCGTTTACCGATGGAAAGATGTGTTCCTGAAACAGCTTAGCGCTCATCTTTGTCCCGATTGAGTACTTCGTTCAAGTTCGGTAACTTCACAAACCATGGAGGTAGAAATTTACAGAGGAAAAGATGTGATGTGACAACGAGAGAGTAGTGAATGGATGAGGCTTATGTAGGGTTTGGGAAAGAAGACAACGCTGGGATTGAATTTCTTCACCGACAACTTGGTGGCCGTGTCCCAGAAACTCCCCACTGCATTGTTGTCGGATTCAGTCATTATCAATTACATGTGAAAAGTAGACCATTTACAAGGGCATGAGCTACTGTGGTAGTAAGTACTGTACACGCGTCTCCAAACACTTCCAAAAGCGATTGTGGAGAACGGGTGTGGAGCCAGGTTGGGCTTCGGGGGTGCTGGGAGTCCTTGAATCGGCAAACACATACTAATACGTAGTACGCACACCGGGAATATCGGGGCAGCTAGTCAGGATGAGATTCGCGTTGTTAGATGGGAACCTAGTACGTGCCAATGTACTGTGAATAAACTATCAAGAAACGCGCGCTGATCGAGAGACGCTTACGCGTACGAGTACCTACTACCACGCATTTTAGGAAAACCCTCTTTTGAGACCACCGCTGGTCACGGTGGACGCATCCCCGCCTCATACTGCCTCACTCAAACATACGACGATCATGACACGTTTTCCGCACTACCCGGCCCCGGTGAACTCTCCTCACCGTCCGATCGTATACCCGTGCAGTGACGCTAGCATTACGTCCCGAGATTCGACTAGTATTAGGCACGCCATCTCGCAGTAGTATGACCGCTCGTCGAGGACGTCACGAATGGGCGGCATATCAGAGCAGCAACGCCGAGCCATTACCTCACGTTGTAGCGCAGACGCACCTGCATTCAGACCACAATCGAAGTCTGCCCAGCGCCCCTAGGAAGTAGTCAGTCCCGTACTATCCCCGCCTCCACGCAGCCAACACCGCGCAACCCACACAGGTGGCCGCCGATGAGAACCCGCTGAGCGCCCAGCTATACGAGCGTTCATCTCTAGCACGGGCTGCCTGTCACCGGAATGGAAGTACGCCACGAGATTCGAAAAACACTCACGAAACAATCGCCCAATGGCGGCACGCCTCGACACCTGTGGGCTGAGGACGTCACTGTGCTGCTGCTGTCGGGCATGGTCCGTGGGGGGCTCGTACGGAGATTAAGAGCACGACCGCGGAGTGGTACGCCGGGATGTCTAAAACCACACCATAAGATGAGTGGGGCGACAGAGAGTTCAAAGAAGACGGGCTCGCTTGCCTAAGTAACTTGCACGGAAGCGGTGAGAAGGACCTGATCATCCCGCGACATGTGAAAGTCGCGGGGCGGGCGGCGATTCGAAGTGTCGCGGAAGCACAGTGTCGCCTGCGGATTGACCGCCGCGTCAGCATGATTGCATGGCCTCTAGGCGGTGACACTTCGAACTGTCGGACGATTGACATGGGGTGAGTGGCGGCATCGCACGGTGTGGTTCAGGAATAGGTTCAGCAAGGGGGAGCCCAGCAGCGCGTGCAAAGGGCAGGCTTTCTACTCGCTTGCAGAATCTTCAAGCGCGGCATGCTGAACGCTAAGGCCGATACCGTTCGGCCCTCGTTGTTTTGGTGCGGATGCCAAACTTCCGTAGTACAAGGGTCGAGACTGGAAAGACGGCTCGGGCAACCGATTGTTATCGGTCAATCCCCGATTCTCACTTGAAGTTGTCCTGCCTTCGTAGAAGTCCTGGTTGTCGTCTACATGAGAGGGTCGCTCTTAAGCTAGTCAGCGACAGCAGATGAAAACATCTCGCACATACCTCATCACGTAACGTTGCCAAGGACAGCGAGGCGAACCTTGGAAAGAGTTCTCGATGGACGTGTCTTCGTGGCGAGAACTGGCGCGAAGACTCTAGCAGAAGACCACGGTGGACTGGGTCGACAGAAGGCGAGTGGCCTTGGAGCGACATTCACAGGGTGCGGGAGTAGGTCGCTCACGCGTCATACGTGGTTCTCCCGAGTCCGAGTCAGCCGTGCAGGGGGCCGCGATAGACGCGCTACTCACTGTAGACACGCCACTCCGACGCACCGGCGGGCACATTTTGGTATATCAGTAACGCAACAACGGTAATGCAGAGGCTTAAGCGGGTGAGCTTCCCGAGTGAGGCTAATTGCAGCGACTCCGGCGACTCCGACCTGGTTCGCCGCTGTGCTGCGTGCATGGAGTGCGAGTGGCCCGGCGGCGGCGAGTGCGATCGATACGCCCGCGCACTGATATCATCACGGCACCAGTAGGCCCAGCTAGAGGCAAGTCGGAGTACAGACAGCCTGGCCGCGCGTTGCCGTCGCCGTCTCCCACGTCGCTGGCGAAGAGGGTGAGCTTCCAATCCGCTGCCTGACGCAGGACGCACCACCTACTGAGAGAACCGCATCCGCGAGCCACTCGTCGCTTCCGGAGGGCTCGACTCTTCGTTCACATCCGTCTTGATCGTCTAGTGCTCTAAGTTCCGTGCCTTACACCGTGCTTCCTGGATAATCGAAGGTGTTTGAGGTTGTCATGATGGCGCGCATGATCTCAGGGTCGGGCCACAGCTGTTGAGCCAGTCATGGATCGTATGAACGGCAATTGCACCTATTGTTTGTCTCAGCGAGGAGCAGAGATGCCGCGCGCACATGCGTACCGGATCCACGCATCTCGTTCAGCCCGGAGTGGGCTCCACGGTGGTCTCGGCGGTGACAAGGAGGATCGAGAACCAGGCAGCTATTGTCGTCGCAAAGGAACGCGGTCCTCCTGAGGAGTAAGCAGAAACGCCTCCGATTCAGTCCCCACCGTCTTCTACTCATCGCATTAAACCAAGGAGGGAGACGCACATCACATGGAGAAGCACAGTCACGGTGCGGTCGCCGGCGGCCACGCACTGAGATAGGACGGCTTGCAGAGAGCGACTCCGACTGGGGATCGTGCAACGGCACTGCCGTAACTTCCGGGCTCGAGGAGCGCAAGGCTGCGCACTGACCAATATGGCACCGCAAGTACGGCATACTGGGCCAGCAGCAGAAGACCTCGTTGGCATCATGTGGGATGCCGTGTTGCGCCGCCCATGCAGCGTGGCAGGATTTGCAAGACATCATATCGAGATGGGCGGTGGCCTAGAACCTAACAGCACGCGTCGTGAGCGGAGAGTGCTTGGGTGTACTGGTCACCAGTCGCGCAGAATGCTTGCTCACTAGATTTGAGTTGGACGCAGAGACCCGAGTTTTTGGCTTGCTCGACTCCTCAACCACACCATTGGGGCCGGGATGCTCAGATCGAACTCAGACGCGCTAGTTCGCCAGCTCCGCACAAGCTCCCAGGGTTCCGCGGACACGGGCAACGTAATGATAAGTCAACGAGGGCAAACACGGGGGATATTACTGCCGGGCGGGTGGCGTAGGTATAGAAGCCGCAAAAAGAAGGGGTACAACGTACAGCATGGGAAGAACAAGACTGAGTCGAAGAAGCGAAGATGAGTAGCGCATCGTCCAAAAAAGCAGTAGGAAAGCAAGAACGGCGAGAACGATTTCCTCAACTCCTGCGCGTTCAATGCCCGACCGCAGATGTGCTGCGGTTCACGTTGGGGTGAATTCTCCACATCTTGACGTTCGTGTGCTGGGGGTCGGCGCAAAAGAGGTTAGATCAGTCGGCCCTCGGGTGAATCGCACGAAACCGGTACCTCGTCCCACGTTGCCTTGACGCTCGGCCTATCCCACAGGCTCTGGTAATATTGCATGAAGCGAGCGAACTTGGGCTCCCCGAGCGCCTTCAGGAGTCTCTTTCCCTCTCCCATGGGATACTTTCCGATTTCATAACCCGCGAGTCGCATGAACCGAACAATCATCGGCGCCACAACGACGTCCGCCATCGACCACGGCCCGACGGCGTAGCCGGACGGCGCAAGGAGAGCTTGGAAGGCCTCCAACGATGGCAGGATCGATTCGATGCGCTCGCCGCGGAAGAAAAACCCTCTGAAGGCATCGTGGAGAGTGTCGTGGGATAGTGTGATGAAGAGACGCGCCCTAGCCAGAAGTTCAGGGTCTTTGGGATGGAGGGCCGCCTCAGGGTGAAGATCGGCGATGAACTCGATCAGGACGATTGATTCTGCGAGCTTTAGGGCAGCAGGGGACGGCTGATCAGGCGGGGCGGGTGCGCCACCATACGTGAAAGCAGGGACCTGTGTGAATGGACGACGCCCCAATCAGATCACATTGGGTCGTTTGTGGGCGATGCTCTCACCGTGCCCATGGGGTTGACTTTGTTGGTAAACCATGCGGGTTTGCAGCCCGGCCTCAGGTCGATTTCGACCAGAGACGGCTCGACCTTGGCCTCCTCGAGTGCGATGTGCACACGGTGGCAATAAGGGGAATACTAAGACAAAGTTCCGCATGTCAGTTCAGTGTTTACGCAGCATAGAGAGTGAGGACTTACCGGAGACGTGTAGAAGGTGAGCTGCTTATGCTGAGGCATGGTGAGGCTGGGCATGGCGTTTGAGCTGGGCGTCGCGGCTGGACTAGGTGTTGCGGGCTGAGACGGCGGGTTGGAGATGTGCCATCCGACCGGAACGCCTCCTATGTTTTATAGGAATGGCTCCAGCACGGGCGGCTCGGTCCCATCTCCAATATCTGTCATAGAATCTGAATGAGGTCCGAATGAGCGGCGGCGCCTGGGGCGCAGGCGCTGCTACGCCCACACTACAATCCGGACGAGTGGAAAAGGCAATTGACCTCATAGCTCCGCGCCTTCTCGGACCCGGCCCACGGTGCGCACGGAGACAGCGCATTCCCTAAGCCGATACTTGGCGCGAGTGTACTGTCGAGTTCGAAGGGAGGGTGTGACAGCGGCATGAACGCGATGGCACGGATAAGGCTAAGCGCACGGGTACGAAGCCGCTGGAAGAACTCCGAGTTAGACACAATAGGTACGGGCGCCAGGCAGATAGTGGAAACTGACCGAACCGTGTAAGTGCGAGCGGCGAGGGAAGCACTGGACACCTGCTGATGAAGGCCGCGGTGTTACAACGCGTATATGGCAGCAAATGATCAATGGCGCACAAATCGTCGCGGATGTTTCGGGTGGCTGCGTGCAGTTCGCGCGGCTCCTGACTCGGAAAGCGTGCGTAAGCGTACCTCAGATTCATCTTTCACCCTCTCAGGGTCAGGTCAGGGCAGGCCACATGGGATGCCAAAAGGCGAAGAACCCATGCCGGAATGCTGTGTGCAGGACAAAGCACGCCATGTCAGGACCTGCTACGCTCGCGGCGCACCACAGCACGCTAGTACGGGAATAGAACATGCTACGCCTTTGGTGATTGTCCTGGTTCCTGACCCCACCCCGGCCGCTGGGCGCAAAGGCGACTCGGATCCTAGCCTATAGTAGATTCGGTTCGGTCAAACAAGCTCAAGATTACCACGGTGTGTAGCAGCGACCGGACATGTGGATGACGCACCTTGCAGAAACTCCCACAGCGAGCGCGTCGGGGGGCGGCAACCGTCAGGCTGCCGGCATGGGTATGCCAAATCGAGGCGCGCAGATACCTTGTTGCGAGACTCTCGGGAGCGGAGAAATGCGGCGCCCATTGAAAGCCCGAAACTGGATCACGCCCGACGTTCTTCCCATGTCGCCGTCTTGTTACCTCAGACAGCCACTCGATGGTGGGCCGCACGATCAGACCAAGGCCCCGATCGTTCGGACAGTACCAAGGCAAAGCATCATGGACGATACAAGATACAGGTAAAATCATCAGAGCACGAGACGAGCGGACAGCAATCATACCAAAAGAGTCTGTGACGTATGGGAATAGCAACCCCTTCAGGGCATAGACTTGATGCTGTTGAGCCTCACCACGAGAGGCAGCAGCGAGACATTCTCGCTCGAAGCGTAGAACTGGACACAGTCGAGATGGACCTAGAAGACATGATCAGCACCCTATCTCGGAGGAACATCTCGGCGTCGTAGCTGACCTTGAACCTGAACGCGCATGTCAATCAGACATAGGAGCCTATAGGACGTGTGGGGAGGACATACCAGTGGTTGAAGTTCGTCTCGAACTTGCCCAGAATGTCCCATCGCTTGGCCATCGAATGGTCTCCGTCCGGCGTGTCCGCGGCGGCTATAGCGTTGCTCGCTGACTTGGTGAAAGACGCCGTATAGAGCGCGAATGTGGAACAGGTGACGATCAGCCGCGAGTAGGCCTGTAGGGAGGAGCTGTCAATCGGCATCCGCGAAGCTCTCAAGAACCCTGATCACGCACCCTGAGCAGCTTCGAGCTAGTCAGCATGCACTCCTTGAGGCAAGTGTCCAAGAAATCGACATGGTCCCTGAGTAGCTGGTCGACCGTCTCAACCTTGCCGGCCTCGAGCTTTCCCTCGAGTTTGCGCCAATTAGGCTCAAGAACCTCGAAGGTCGTGAACGCGAGTATTTGTTGAACAAAAGCGAGCATGCGCGCCCGAAGCAGGAACACGCGCTTGCGCCAGTTCTCAAACTCCGAATGCCAATCTTTCTGCGCCGGTGGCGGAGCTTGCGGGGTCTGTCGACCGGCGTCAGGGCCGGTACCGCGAGGTCGGGTGGGCCTGCGCCAAGCTGCGGTCTTGTGCTCGATCCACATGGAGGAGAGCGACTGTTCGACGTGCTTGAGGTGGAGGAGAAATCGGAAGATCAGCTGATAGCGCAATATCGTCTTGCGCGAGATGACCAGCGACAAGGGGAACTTGACGTGGTAGTCCAAGGTTAGCGCGTCAATCGCTACATAATGCCGTCAGTTCCAACCGCCCATTGCGCTTGACCTGAGCACGCTGACTCACCCAGCATCTGTTTCTTATCATCTTTCTCCTTCTCCCGCTCACGCTTCTGCGACTCGTGGGCATGGGCGTGCCCCTCAGCGGCGTCTCCCTCCTCTAGGCCACTCACGTTCACGACCGTTAGGAGCCACTCGTAGAGCCCGCTTCCGGCCATCGTGACCTTCACGTCTTCCCTGAACATGGCGTCCTCGCCCTGAGCGTCCGTGTTCAGCGCCAGGTCCAGGAGGCTCTGAAGTTTTACGAGAGACGCGGACTTCGCGGACTTGCGAAGCTCGTTATGCGAGAGGTCCAGGAGGTGTGTAAGGAACGAGGATTGTGAAAGGAAGAAGTATCGCTTCAATGAACGCAGGCGGGGGATCAGCTGCTGATCTCGCAGGAGAAGCTGGAGCAAGGTGCGGTTCGCGTGGGTATAGGCATCCTCTATGCACTTGTAGAACCTGCCTGGGGCCTGAGCAACGCGCGACGCGGCCGAGTGAGGACAGCGTACCTTTCGTCCTCCATAGACAAATCTTCGTCATCCTCTTGGCTTGGGTCTCGGCGGATCTCGATGCCGCACTCTCGTATCACATTGAGGTACTTGCCGGCCAAAAGAATCTTGTGCTTCCACCTTTCAAGCACTGCCGGGATGCATGCACCGCCCGGCAGACGTCCGCCGGCTGAACGAGGCGAAGGCACGCCCATCTGGTGCTGCTTGGACGACCCACCTGTCGTCGATCCGTCCCTTAGCTGGTAATGACCGGTATAAGTTTACATCGGACCGGTGTATGCTACGCGCTCACCGTGTATCGACGTTCCCAGTACTCGTCCGTGTAGTCCATCTCCAGCGTCCCGCGATTGATGAATTTGCTCTCCTTCACAAGGAGCTCCTCGTATGGGTCGACGAGCTTGCCCGACCGGATCCACGCCTGAACCATCTCGACATACGGTTTCCCAGCATCTCGGAGCAGCGCGCCGTATAGCTCCCGAGCGGCTGGGTCCCCTGACATACTCTGCATCCGGTCGTGCAAGATAGCAAGGACTTCGCCACCTTTGACCGCGATGCCGCTCGCGCCGCCGTTGACTCCCAGACCAGTGGTCTTGATCTCCGACAGGACCGCTTTAAGCTTCGCGCCCCCTAGACCCAAAGCCTCGTTCCGCGCGTCTTCTTCCGCGTCGGATCCATCGGAAGAAGACGACGAGAGCTCTGCCGTCGGATCGTCGGCCGTAGCCAGGTCGGTGATGAGGAGGTATAGGAGTGATAGGGTGTGCAACGTTGGGTGCACGTAGAACCATAGCTTCTGTAGAGTGAACTGGGGCGAGCTGTTGAAGGCGTGCTCTAGCTGGGAGAGTAAGGTTTGATAGTCCTGTCGGTTCGTTTAGGAAACATGCAAAGGATCAGGCGCCATGAGATACACACTTTCAGCATATCTCGCATAGAGGCGCACAGCGCGTGGTTCACTAGACCAAAGTCGATGTGGCTGCGAGATTCAATGAATGCGCTGATCGCAGTATAATAGGTAGCCAATGGTAGTATCCGCTCGACTAAATCACGCAACGAAGGGTCTGCACCATGCATCAGCCATGCCTATAGCGGCGAAGAGGAGATGCTGCGCACCTAGCGAAGGCGCCACTACGAATCTTAGGCCATTGAGTGGGTCTTCTTCATCAGGCGAGTAATCCGGATGGTATGTAATGTGCGTGCCCTCGATGCCCTGTCGTAAACCGGAATGGTAAGCATTCGTTCTTCATGAACTTCCCAAAGACAGTGGCTCGGATCTTCGCGTTCCATGCTCCAGAAACGAACGCGGACGCTCAGACTTCGACTACGCTCCCGCGACTGGGTGCCAAAGTTCACCCGTCAGCGCCGCAAGCCGCAGCGCTCCGCGGACATGGCGATATGGTTGGGTGGCACGGCGCGGGCGGCGAATTCACGTAAACCGGAGGATCGTCGATTCCCCACTGGAGTGCCATCCCCATCGGCCATGATAGTTCGCAACATCAGCTACCCCAGTTCCGAGAGGCACCGCCGACGATTGGGACTGGAGGATGGGGTGCAATAGGGGGACCAACGCGGGAGAGAACGCACCATGAGCACGTAGAGCAGATCCTCCAGAACAAGCGCTTCTTGTATTTCGACAGGGACGTCGTACAGGGACGTGTCCCTGGCCTTGCCTTTCCCCTTGTCCCTGTGCACATTGCTGGACACCACCCGTGAGTTGAGTGGTGCGCGCACGAATGACCGTTCAGCCTCGAACGAGGCCTCGTCGCGTCCTGCGAAAGTGCCGCGGCTCGTGAGGCGTGTGCGGAGGAGGCCGAGAGCTTGGAAGCGTACTCCTCCTCCCACTTTCACGCGATGCGCGGACGTGTATGTCTATGTCCTCCACCAGTTCATCTTCGACGTAGTGTCTGTTGCGCCGTACTGACGCGATCGTGTCGGTTACCTGAGATCGGTTAGTTAAAGGAGGGCGCTTCGCACAATATCTGGACGCGTACTTTGTGATATTCCTTCGCGGACAGTGTAAGGTTCTTCTTCTTAGTTCCAGCGCGTGCCCTGGGTGTGTACGGATCCATGTCGCTGCAGGTATGCGGGGATCACAGCGTGGATGGAGGAGGCTAAGGTGAAGTTGGGTGTCGCGCGGTTGCGCGCGTCGCGAAACGCGCGCGATGATACGGGCGCTAATCACTTTACTTACTGAGTAACGTTGGGTAAGCAAAGCTTTGAAGCCAGGCTGATCCCGCTTAGCCGGTCGTAGACGTTAGGAATTTCTTCGCGAACTCGGCCTGCGCCGTCACTTGTTCCGCGACCACTACTGCCTTTCCACCGTCTACGCCGTCGTGGACGACCGCGAGGATGCGGGATGCGAAAGTATACAACTTCAAAAGGGCGCTGCCCCGCATGGTGCGCTGGTCGCGTGTCTGTGCACGCCAACGCAGCTGACAGCCTTTCAGAGCTGGCACCCCCACAACTTGTTCAACCTCTGGCGACGTTCGTATGGGCCACTCCAAAAGATCACGGACCGTGTCGAGTACAAGGAGACGCTGAACTGGCGGCGATGGACTGCGAAGTCTTTGCTGCGTGGCTACCACGGCGACTACATTAACGAGAAGATCTTTAAGCGGTGGTACCTCCCGGACAACTTGCCAGACGTCCGCCCACCGGCCTCGCTCAACGTGGATGCCAGTGCCGACTTGAACAAGTGGGCATTGAAGGACAACGCGGCGGACAAGGCAGCCAAACGGGCAGAGGAGGAGAGGCGGAAAGGGCTTGCGCCCGTCGGGAGCTTGATGTTCTCTGAGGTGGAGCGCAGGATAGACGTGGTAATCTTCCGGGCGTGCTTTGCGCACAGTGTGTATGACGCACGCAGGATGGTCGTCCACGGGGCTGTCTTGCTGAACGGCAAGAAGGTACGCGACGCACTCGATGTCACCGCTGTACGTGTACTCATGTTCCGTGATGCCCAGCACACAAACCCCAACGCGCGTCTTGCTCCTGGAGACATGGTTTCCGTGGATCCTGCGTCCATCCCATTCTTGCAGAAGAACGCGATGCGGTGGGAAGCTCAGGAGGAGGACGAAGATGCGTCGGAAGCTACCGCCCAGGCCGCCGAGGAGGCCACTTCTGAAGGCAGTGCGGAGGACGCTGAGGCCACCGCAGAAGCTGAGGAAGCGACAGAAGTTGAAGAGGCACCCGAACCCACAGAGGAGCCAGAGGCGACGTCGACGGAGTCGGATGATCCAAAGAAGTCACGCTATATCCAGAAGCGTTTCGTCGTCCCCGGTTCCAGCCCGGACCACACCCCTTTCCACCTTCCAGCATACGCTGCACCCTTCATGTTCATCCCTGCCTACCTCGAACCGTCGTTCTCGACGTGCTCCGTGATATACCTCCGACACCCGACAGCACGTCCCGGATACTCAGAAATCCCGACACCTTGGGACGCCGACGGCGAGATCGTCCGTCTCACCTGGGAGTGGTACTCGAAGCGTCGGATGCGGATACGGAGCAAGAGCCAGCTCGCGCGCATGCCGGAGAACAGGCAATGACCTCGGTACTAGATATTGGCCCCTACTTACAGGGTATGGTAATACATGGCTTAATACGTTGCTGCTTGCATTATGGTATTCCTGCGTCCACCGCTCATTCGCAAGTTGTTGGAGGGGCGAGAGCCCTCCAGTGGGTGTACATATGCATGGTGGCACTTTCCCAGTTTCCAAATGTGCTGGAAAATGAAATGGGAGTGAGGAGGGTCGATCTCGCGCCTTCGCGCGTGTGCCAAGACTCCCACGCCACGAGGTACATGTGTTTCCGCCGACCGCTGACGTCGACGTCGATGCACTGCAGAGTCCAGATCCACGATACAAGTACGACGTTCGCGCTGCCCGCGGAGGTCATCCTCTCCTCTTTCCTTCTTACCTCCATGCGCCTACGTTCTCCGGTGTTTCGGCGGTGAATTTGTGCAAGCCGTCAGAATATTCGGCCAACTTCTGGATGAGCGGTTTACTCCGTGCACGCCATGCCACGCGCAGTCAGCATCTTACTCTGAAATGGGTAGTCGCCCGGACAGGGTCGCCAGCTGGAAGAAATAGGGCGATATCATCATGGTCCTGGAAGTCAGTCCAAGCGCCAGAACCACCACGTAATTATTACATTACCGTAGCAAAACAGTGAACTGAAAACCCACCTTATAGGAACTAGCCTGGCGTCGCGCATTTGGTTTGTTTTCGGAACGGCCTGCGTGGCCGGCACCGTGCCTTTATGGTATAGCAAGCTGAGAGACCCAACAAGTCAGCGCGGGCCGGAATCAGAAGACACAACTCAGAAACCCCTGACTAGCGTGGAAAAGGTATGCACTGCTTGGGTCATATTATATCTCGGCATATCTGACGGCCAATGGCTCTCGAAAGAAAGCAAACAATGCTTCGACTACGGAGGTATGGCCCACTAGTTTTACCCAAATTCATCGGATCACCATGTTTCTCACATTCTCGTCCTCAGGGCGCCGCCCCAAAAGTCAGTGTACCGAACTCTCCACTCTGTGTCACGCTAAACTTCGACGTATCCAGGATGACTGGCGAGGCCTTTCCTTCTTGCAGTTCTCCGTGCCCGTGCATTCCATCTCGTCGTCGATGTCCACCTGGAAATGGCCCACCTCATTTCCCGCCCCCGACATCTCGTGGCCAACAGCATTCTCGGTATCCGACTTACAGCAGCGTCTTTCTGCGCTCATACTAGAGCTCGGCCGTGGTCCCGGGTCCTTATACGATGAGATCGTGAATGCACCCGTCGACCCGGCCGTCCACCCCGAATGTGACTGGGACGCAGAAGTGCGCCTCGGCGAGGACCTGTGTCTTGCCGAGCGCGTATTCCTCAGTGAACGGAAACGACGCATGAAGGCCTCATTCGCCGAGCTCATGGGTGTCCCTGAGATCGAGGTAGATGAGCGAGACCTACCTATAGTTGCTATCGCTGGCTCGGGAGGAGGTAGGAACTCGTATCATCTACATGATCCTGCCGCTCATACCACATGGATCCTCAGGCTATCGGGCGATGCTCAACACCCTGGGATCGCTTTCGGCTGCCAAAAGCCTTGGTGTGCTTGACTGCGTGTCATACACTGCTGGTGTCTCCGGTATGAGAGTGCCCTCCCTCGCCGGCTTTCGCTAACATGGTGGTCCCACAGGGAGCTGCTGGGCATTGAGTATACTGTACTCGGGTGTAGCGGGCTCCAACAAACCCGAGGACGCTGCTGCGCACGCCAAGGATCGCATACAACTCAGTTACCTAGACATGGACACGCTAGATGCACTAGTAACCCAACCCACGAACAAGGTACCTATCAGTCATTTCGTATGACATGGATGAGCGTGCTAACTTCGCACATTCTGTCTAGTATCTTCTTGTAAGCGCTACACAATAATCGTGCTTCTTTACGCACTGACGCCGTTACCGCCATAGGCTGGCATCCTCCGCAAAGCGGCGGGTCCCACAGGCACAGCGTCACTTGTGGACCTCTATGGCACGCTGCTTTCTTCCCGGCTATACATCCCCACGGATGTCACGAAGCTCGATCCGCGACACCTCTCGCTGCACCTCTATCGCAGGAATCTGGACAACGGCGCCCTTCCACTCCCTATTTTCAGCGCTATTCAACACGGTGCGTGAGACACGGCCGCCTTCTTTGACTCCTTCGGCGCGTACGTTCACGTTCGCTGACGCAGGACGTTTAGTCACCCCGCTAGAGAAGGCTGAGGATATCAAGGAGGTCGCCGACGAGAAGGCGCTGTCCATTCGTTCCCAGCGTCCTCAGTCTTTAGACAGCGAACAGACGCGTCTAGAACGGGACATCCGGTGGCTGTGGTACGAGTTCACACCATACGAGGTTGGTTGCGATGAGATAGGCGGTAGGTGCTTTGCCCCATTTCTGGACATGACCAAGATCTGACGTCAGTTGTAAAAGCCTGGATTCCTTCGTGGGCTCTTGGCAGGCGCTTCATGAACGGAAAGAACACCGAGCGCAGGGTGCGTAATTCATGCCTGTGTACAGGACTTTGTCTTATGAACATCGAGTAGCCCGAGCTGAGCTTCACAATACTGGCTGGGTATGTTGTTCCTGCGCCTTCATCGTCTACCAGTACTGATCCCTATCATAGTGTCTTCGGGTCCGCCTTCTGTGCATCGCTCAAGGTCAGTGTGCGTCATACTCCTTGAGTTTCAATATTCAATCTGTCGAACAGTACTACTTCCGCGAGATCGAACCGGTGCTTCACTTCTTCCCCGAGCAGCTGTACAATTGGCTCGAGGAGATCGTTACGGAGAACGAGAGTGATCTAGGCCTCATTCATCCCGTCTTGCCAGACCAGGTAAGGCACCCTTGATCGGACTACCGACACATCCTGTGCTCAACGTGCGTAGCTTCCAAACTTCGTCAGGGGCCTTGAGGGGCAGCTGCGCTACGGCAGCCCACCCGATATCACCGAACATGAAACGCTAGGTTTCATGGTGAGTCGCTCTGCAGTCTTGCGTGATCGTATTGTTGACGTACGCGTCACCTATAGGATGCTGGAGGTATGCACACTCCAGACTTTTCATTACCTATACTAACGCCCCTTCAGCTGAGCTAAATCTTCCTTACTATCCTCTGCTACGAAGAAACGTAGACTGCGTCATTGCTCTCGACGCAAGCGCCGACTCCCAGGTAACTGCCGTCGCCATGCCTTCGCGCGATATATCCTGATCAAAATGCTACCCCAGGATTTATGGTTCACTCGAGCGGAAGGTCTGCGCTTCCATGCTGTCCCAACATCATCGCACTCGCTGACATCTCGCAGAACTCGCCATCAAACGCGGTCTCCACACGTGGCCGCGCGGCGCAACATGGCCCACTCGCGTACACCCCGGCGACGAGGGCGCAGCGGAGACGTCGCGTGTTCCCGACTACGAAGCCACCTCTCCAGACTCCGCCAACGCCAAGCTGGCCCAAACGCAGGAGTCCGCGCTCGCCAAGCAGACAGACAAGCAGGACTCCACCGACAAACGAGGCATGCCCAACGGTGCGTCCAAACACCAAGCACCGCACATGCGGAGGTGTATTGACGCGCTCCACATCACAGACGAGCCCAAGCCGCCCTCGAAGTCCGCGATGAACGCATGCGAAGTGTGGATCGGATCGTCCAAGTCCACAGACGAAGCGTCCGCGCGTCTAGACGACCTCGACGAAGCCGCGCTCCTGAAGCGCGATGGCATCGCCGTCGTCTACATCCCGCTCGTACCAAACGACGCTCGCGTCCCCGGCTTCGACCCCTTCTCCGTCTCGACGTGGCGGCGTGAGGTCGCCGCGCAGGAGAGCCAGAACCTTCTCGACGTCGCAGAGGTACGTCGCGCGCCACATATGCCTCGTGGTCCACAGTGCTCATTGATGTGCGCGTGCGTGTAGGCGAACTTCTCCGACTCGCGCGAGAAGATCGTACGCCTGCTGCGCGCGGTGTGGATGCGGAAGAAGATGGAGCGGCAGCAGCACGAGTGGAGGGCGCGTTTGGACCACCTACGCGAGGAGTTCAAGCACCAATGACGCGTCGATTCAGGCCGAGAGACGAACAGTGCACGAATATATTACCAGGGTATGCGCAACAATATATGACAGATATAGGTACATACACTACAGCGATGAGGCATCTAGGCAATATCATACAGAGCAGTGCTAGAGTTAAATAGGGCGGCGAGGGCGTCGCAACTGAAAATGTGCAATCAATGCAGGGGGTATGTGTGATAACAGGGCGACATGAGACAGCAATTTACAACTGGGTATGCAGGCGACACAAACACATGGGAAGTATTAGTAGGGGTGTACAGAGTTGGGATAGAAGAGGGGTAAGAGGGTTTAGTACGGAGCACCGAAGTACGGTGGTTGGTTCTCCGCGTCACTGGCCGGCCACATCGGGTAGGAGTCGAAGTCGGACTTGAATGGGTCCGAGGTGTATTGCGGCATGGGGTTTGCCTCGGGAGCGGTAGGGAACTCCACATGAGGGAAGTTCGACTGGCCCATCCAAGCACCCTGGCCACCTACGGAGGCAGTGCCTTGCGAAGGCGCGAGGTCCTGCAATGGAGCCCGCCCGGTGGGGAGGGGTGCGGGTGGGTCCATCTGGAAGTACGATGGTCCCGCGGTCGGCTGGTCGAAGTATTGGGAGAACGACCGTTCAAGAGCGTGGTCGGAGCCGGTGGACGTATAGTTGTACATCGGGGGTGCCGGGGCGGGCGCGACCGGCGCAGCGTATGCGTTGGTGGCGGTATGCCGACCGGTCGAGCTCCCCTGGACGAACGCAGGGGCGGAGTGGGGGGCCTGACGAGGGATAGAGTGGCCTTGCTGAGGCGCACGGAAGGGCGCCTCGACTGGGTCGAAAGGAAAGAACGCCGGCATCGACATGTGACCATGGCTTGAAGAGGAAGTGTCTGTGACGGATCGCGGGCGGATGCCAGTGCTCCGCTGTTCCGCGCGCCGGCCATGGCGGGAGTCTGTCGAGGAGGGGTACGCTACGGCCTCCTGCGCCTTCTTGCGGGAAGCCCGCGCACGTTTGGGGCGTATCGGCCCAACGACGGATTGGAGAGCGGGGGCGGGGTCGACGGACGTGGTGGCGCGCGGTGAGGAAGGGAGGGGGGGCTTAGTAACCTTTGGTCTATCGCAATTGCGGGCGAGGCCATGGAACCTCCTGTACGCATCTTCACGTTTCTTCGTGCCGCACCGTGCACACTCGATGCTCAGGTGCAAGTGGATGCCCTCGATGTGTCGTCGGAGAGAATCGAAGAGCATCGGGGCTTCGTTCGTGCAGTTGTCCCACTGGCATCGGGCGTACTTTCCTCCTCGCTCGATGTGCTTTCCAGAGATATGTACGGCGCCATTCTTCTTACCAGCGATATGCAACCAGATGTGTGAGTAATGAACTTGCTCTCCACAGCCGTCCCATTCGCAGGTGACCATACGGTTCTTCGGTACAGTCCTTTTATCTTCGTGGTCGAAGACGGGGCCTTTGAGCTCGAGTGCCGGCAGTATGGAGCAGGGGAGTGCTGGAACATTCACCACCTCGGGAGATGCCACCGTGCCGCTGTGGCCGTGTGGTTGGTGACCGTCATGGTTGTGGAACGACGAGGGTTGGAAGAGGAGAGGGCTTGGTGCGGAGGGTGTTGCCAGCGCGGGGCTCTCGTTCGGCGTTGAGCCCGTCGACAGGCTCGGGGTGGAGTCGCTGTACTCCGCGGCGGGAACCACCGGCAATGCGCAGCCGATGCCGTGGAAGAAGTCGAGGAAACTGATAAGGATGAGGTCAGTGGCTAGAGAGGGTTGAGGATGGGGGGCGGCGCACTCTTGACTGAAAGGACTCTCTGTCTCCTGTGCAATCGGTGCAGCTGTCTCCTGTGCACTTGGCGCAGGCGGAACCCGCGCTTCTAGCTGCCAAAGGAGGGCTTCGCCGGCCGATTGCTCGTTACAGTTGTTGGACAAGCTGTACCGCGTCGCCAAGTCGAAGCATTTCTTGAAGCGCGCGTCCTCTGGGGACATAACTTGCGGAAGAGTCTGTACGATGATGCTGAACAACATCGGTCATTGTGTGTCGCTTCAGGCAGAATGCAGAGTGGGACATACTCAACGACGTCCATAGTGAGCTTGATGCTTCCAGGCATTGTTGGGATGAGGGGTGTGAGAAGAGGAGAGGGGTTGGTGAGGGATGGAAGGCGAAGGGTGGAGGTGGCGAGGTGTCAAGGCGCAGTGGTGAGATGCAAGAGCAGAGCTTGGGCAGCCGGTCTTATAACGGGAATGAAGAGATGGCTAAGTTCAAGTCACGTTCGGGTGTGACCACGCGGGGAGCGCGCTGCGGCTATTGTTCCTTTGTATGTGAGGAGGCCTTCTGGCCAGGCGGGACAGAAGCCGTCCGTATGCACTCCGCTTTCAGGGTGATCGACGTCAGCACCACAATGGGAATCGGGGTCGCCGCATTGACTCAGCCTACGCGTTCAAAGGAGATAAAAGAAATCATACCTCCCCGCGGGCTTTAGCCAGCCTTAGCCAAGCTTGAATGGTCGGTCGGGGCCTGGCCCGCTATTTCGGTGACTGTCCAATGGCATCTGATACACGCGGAGCCGTGCGACTGCGTGCTCCTGTGCTGAGTATCTGAAAGGCCTAAGAATATGTCCGAGAATCAGGGAATTTTAGCCACAAGCCCTCTGCCATGGTCCGACATTCCGTACCACGACTTCGCTGCCCGCGCCAATATGCAGCGCATACAAGGCCAAAATCTTTTACTAGCCATTTCCTGTGAGGCTATGCTGCTGCATGATAGCTGGGGAACTTGAGCCTGACGGGACGCGTCGCCCTCACGCGGGCAGCAGTGATCATGACGTTGCTTCCCATTGTTCGTCATCGATGAAAATCGCTGTGACCTTTAATGAAAGCACAGAGGTTCACTTCGATGGTAGACGCATACCTCATCCAGGACAGTCTATGCCGGCTAGGTGCCCGAGTACTCGGAAACGGATTCATGCTCGATGAAGTGGTACTGTCTGCACGCGAGCGGACGAAGCTGGAGGCAAACGAGACAAGATAAGCAATCAGTACTAGTGGATCTACAAGCGCGCTTTACATGTTCAACACTCACATCCCATCATGCAGGTCGCTGCCTGTTCAAGACGGCGATCGAGTCGTCGAGGTGCTTCCACAGCAGCTGAATTGCGGTGCGAATGCGATCTGCCCATCGAAAGCCTCATTGAAGGAGTTCAAAAGTGCAGTCAACTCCAGAGGGAGGTACCCAGTTGATTCGCGTAGGATGTCGCCCCAATCACAAGGTCGATAGCGAACGTTCTTGCTGCCAGCTCATCAGTGTGACAACAGCGGCTGAAGTCACGAAGTTTGGTAGCCTGCCGCTTCTGGCAACCCCTTCCGTTTCGGGACAAACGGCGCTTCCCGATATTTTCGGGATCTCTAGTGTTGGGCGCTTCCTCCCTCCAGTACGACTTGGCAAGTACTGTTAACTGTTTTAAACGCTGTCGAGCAGTTTCGAGCGCGTTTCATCGCAGTATATGTCTTGTGCGGCACGCAGAGAGAGGAAAGGTATTATGACATATATTGTCTAGTCTATGGATGTGCACTGTCTATAGTGGATGCATTAACGTGCGTATGTGCGTGCGTGAATGTGGATGATGATGAGAGACCCGGGTGGCGGAACGTCGTAAAAGTGTGCAGAATGGCAAAAAGACGAAAAACAAGACAGGGACCTTGGAGAACACTACTGCTAGATGGCTAGGAGATACAGCATGATGGGGGCGTCGGGTACGTAGGGCGTTATAATCCGTGCTGGAGGGGTCGGCGGGGAGTGGGAAGGAATAAGTTATGTACAACGTGCGGCGAAGGAGAGCGAGAGCGAGCGGCGGAGGGAGAGGTTTAGACCTTCTCCGAGCCCTTGGTCTCGGCCGCCTCTGCTGCTGCGATCTCTTTTGCGATGATGAGATCCTTTGGGAGACGTTAGCATATGTTCCCAGGCGCAATAGGACTGCCGGAGGACATACCAAGCAAGGAGAGAAGCGCGACTTCTGACGGATCCAAGCTCCGTACTTGTAGAAGAGGAACGGGCTTGGCGCGAGGAGTAGCGCGCAGAACCCGATGAGCGTACACGCCCAGTTGATCCCGAGCTTGTGGAACATTTGCACGGTAAAGAGCGGGAACGCCGCTCCAACGCAGGAACGAATGATCGTGTTCGCAGAGAACGCCGACGCGCTGTATTGCAGGTACGTATCGATGAGGTATGCCTGCAATAACTCGTCAGTACGATGCTCTGCGAGACAGCGTTGGCGGGCAGCTTACCAAGAAAGAGTTGAAGACGAGAGCGACACTGGCACCGATAGGGACGGTGGCGATGGCGGGCACTATCCAGTGGATGCTGGCGTACTGGCCGGTCCATCCGAGCCAGAAGCAGCCGATGACGAGCGAGGGCGCGCCGATCATGGCACCAAGGAGACGCTCTTCGGGTGGGGGGAATCCACGCCACTTGACGATCAGCCCGGGGTAGTGCTTCGAGAGCGGGATGGTCATGTACGCTCCGATCGAAGTGCCGATACCGACGCCGATGAAGATGAGGCCCGACTCGCCGATGTTGAAACCACGGGTGCCCATAAAGATTAGAGGGAGCGCCTCGAAAACTGGGCAGATGTCAGGAACGGTGTGCTTGAACGCGCGCAATAGCACTCACGAGCGTAGAGAATGCCGTACACGAGGGAGAGATAGACCGTGACAAGCAGGAGGATAGGCTCGAAGACGAGCATCTGCACAGGGCGGTACAGCGTGCGGTGGAAGATGCCCTTGGGGGACCAGTCAGACTTCTCGTGCTCTGCGTACACCCCGGCGTTCGCCTGAGGGTCTGCCTTCCGCAACCTCTGGGCCTGAAGAATAATGGGGATGAGTCTCTACGATTGCACGGATGAACGAATGAGCTTACCTTCCACTGCAGGATAACTGGCGCGTATGTCTCCGGGAGGAAGACGATCGCCGCGAGGGTGCAAGCGCCTGCGAAAATCATCATGATCCAGAAGACCCATCGCCAGCCGAGGAAGCTGCTCGTGATGCTAACGGAAAGGTCAGAAACGCCAAAAACACGAGATGAACTATGCATTACTCACAATCCACCTGCGATGGGGCCGAGGACGGGGCCGACGAACACACCGGCGGAGAAGAGCGCGGTGGCATAACCACGCGTAACAGGGTCCCAGATATCGACAATGACACCGCCGCAATTTGTCAAAGGCGCGCAGGCGAAGACACCGGTCAGGAAACGGGTGACAAGGAGCGTGGTGAGGTTGTGTGCCAATGCCTGACCCAGGTGCAGGAGGACGTAGCAGATGAGGGTGAACCGGAAGACGATGCGGCGACCGAAAAGCTCAGAGCCGGGTCCCCAGAGTAGAGGGCCCACAACATAGCCACAGAGGAAGATAGATGTGACCAGGTAGCCGACTTCGTCGCTGGCGTGGAACTCTGCGGCGATGTACAGACCGGCGGCGGAGGGTGCAGAGGAAGCGAACGTGCTGAAAACTCCGGTGTTAGTACTTTGCTGGTGGGATGAACTAGCCATGTACTCACACATTGACGGTCATAAGTAAACATAACACGGTGATGAACCATTTGCGGGCTCTTGTCCAGTTCTGGGGGTTCGTAGGATCATCAGGCCCGTCCCAAGCGACCTTGTTCGGGTCTGCCTTCGGCTCGTCCTCCGTGATGGGGATATGCCCGTTCTCCTTCGGCAAAGGGTCCAAGGGATCGTCTCCACCATACTCCTCAGCGCGAAGTTCTTCGCGGTGCAGCTCGTCGGCGACATGCGGGTTGATCTGATGCATTTTCGGCTCGTGGAGGGTGCTCGTCGATGACCGCGGAGTAGCAAAGCCAGACATTGCGCGAATACTCAGAGGTGCAACGGAGGGGGACACAGGAAGCCAGAGATTGCGGGCGACTCCCCCGCGCTCTTATATATCGACCCGCACGCCGCGCCCGGATCTTCTCTGCAATATGGGTGGAACATCCGTTGTCGCGTAAAGGCCAACACGCCGTCGTCAGCGCGCGGACAGTCGAGGCCAGGATGAGTAACGAAAAATGGGCTCGACGGTAACGGACCGGTAACTAGCTTGTCCGGCAGCCGCGGGTGAAGGTTATCAGCTCGATACCGACGGAGCCGCCGCGGCAGTGGTCCCCGACCACCTGAAAAGGGACGTGCGACTGGCGGGGGTTGCTGACCAAGATTCATAAATCTCTGCATTTTCCCCGCCGCGTCTGGTTTGTCTCCGGGGCGGATGCTGCGTTGCCCGACGGCATGCATCACAATCGGGCCCGACGGTCGTTTCGAGCAGCCAGAAGCGCATTCCGGACGTTCCTGCACGTACTAGCGTACCTCGGAATGTGCAAATGATGTAAAAACGCCGCCATGAAGGATAAGAAGCAAACGTTGGTTGCTGGTCCGGGAGAGGAGTGGGTGGCGAGATCCGATGCAAATCGGTACAGATCGCCCCGGTGGGTGCTTCTTTTGATTGCGACACAGCCGCAGTCCGGATACGGTGCAGTTCCTGGGAAAGTCACCGGCGATTGATCTAAGCGCGCTCGGGCTCCGGTCTTCGCAAAGGCCGACCCTGCTCTCGATGTCATGCACTTAAGTAGCATCCATCTTGGCTTCGAAAGCCACGCGGAGGTCGCTGGGGACAAGACATACATGGGCGGGGAGCCGGATGATTTCGTACCGCTAAGTGAAGCTGTAGATGCATACATACCAGGCCGAAACTTTGTACTTTGATACACGGTGCCTCTGGAGTCACGGCATCGCGTAGAGCGCACATAAGCACACACATACGATGTTGGAGAACGTCATCGTTCATGCTAATGAAAGATTGATAACCTGAGACAACGTCCTCGTTCGGCGTTCCGAACATCCGACGCCGGCTCGTTTGGGAGTCCCACCATAGTCCAGCCTCGTTGACTATCTTCCTGACAATTCAATGCTACCCTGGCCAGCTCAATTGTAGTCCACGAATCCTTGGAGCTTGTGAGCAATCCGCGGCGGAAACTTGAACGCCGACAGCTTGTCGCCGAACGTGCGCACGATCTGCACAACGCCGTCCTTGATAGCTGCACACGCGCGCGCGCATCAGTGTCCTTCCTCACTGCACGATAACAGGCCCGCAGGTCCGGAGAACTCACCGTCGCTGACGACCCCGAGCACATCGCCCGCCCACGCCGCCTCCATCGCGAGCATCTCCCGCTCCGCCGCCTCGCGCGCCGACACCTCCTTCAGCTTCTCGGGCGGGGGGAGCGTGTACGCCACGGTGAGCTCCGCCTGGTACTCCTCGAGCGCGGTGAGGAACGAGAGCAGCGCCTCGATGATTTTCGGGATGTCGCGTTGCACGACACCGTAGCTGTCCTCCGTGAGCGACGCGCACGTTAGCCGGCACAGCGCTGTTCAGGACCAGGCACAGATCAGCCACTAGTCACTAACACCAAGCCGTTTCAATTTCGCAGCGTACCTTCCGCAGCTAGGGCATCTATGTGCCGGTTCGGAAGACTCGTTTCCGCGACTCGGTGCACGCGCTCGCGCGTCCACCAGCCCTTCACCTGCCCCGCCGTCTGCTTGACCACTCCCGGGACACACGCGCTGATGCTCGCGCGCCACTTGCTCTTCGTCTGGTTCACGAGCGCAGCAACATTCTCCTCTGCCTTCTTCACGCTCTGGACGGCCGCTTCTGCTGTGGCCTGCGGGGTGTTCGGCATCACCGACCGGAAGAGCTCAGGTATGTGCGACGCGCCGGCCTCTGCTGTCTCTGATACGGCGGCAGCCAAGGGACCGTCGGATGCGAAGGTGTCGAGGGCCGCGTGCAGAGGAGATGTTTGAGCCGGCTTGTAGACTTTTGTGCGGATGAGCGGCGTTGCGGATGCGGGCAGTGGTGCAGATGGTTTGCTCGCAGGCGCAGGCGCGGCTGCAGCTACGTGATGCAGTCACGTTCAGTATATATGCATCTACAACGAAGCGACGGACGTACCAGGTGGCGCTGGTTTTCCTCTACTTATGAGTATTTGGTAATCACGGCCGAGCACAAGCAGAGCTTCCCTCGCAAGTGTTGACCACATGCTCGGGTTGTATTTCTGGTCGGTAAAGAGAGCGGTACGGCGCGCGCTCGCGGCAGAGGAGTCGTCAGCAGAGAACTCCCGCAGTTCCGCGTACGCGAACTGCTTGAGATATCCATCGGCAGACGTGATACCGGAGACCAAGGTGAGACCCTGGTCAGCCGTCTGAGGGGCCACAGCAATCGGCTGCAATAACGCATGTGAGCATGTAACAGAATGTACTAGTACGTGAAGCTTCCGCACCTCCGCAACAACACCATCGAAGGCACTTTCGGCGAACTCCCAAATCCCGACGGTAGTGAGCGCCAGGTAGAATGCGCGAGAAACCAAAGACCAATGCCGAGTCAGGAGGGACACAGTCCAGGGGCCGCGAAGGAAGTGTGCCATGAACGGGCGGAGGAAGCGGTTGAGGACCGGCACTTGGAACAGTAGGGGCAGGACGACCGATCGCGCGAGCGCAAACACTGAGAGTTGAGCTACGGTGATAAATAGTGTGTACACCAACGCAGTAAGGCCGACGGTTACGACGCGCGCGAGTCCGAAGGATTTCAGCTTTGCATCTCCTTGCGCGACTAGGGTGTTTGCCCAGCGGACGGCGAAGCGGTCGAGTAAGACGCAGCGGAGTAAACATGCGACCGCGACGACGAATTGGGAGAGCAGCACGTAGATTAAGTGGCCGTTCAGGTAGTAAGGATGTTTCCTTAATTGAAAACAGTGAACAACATTGACGCGCAAGAATTGATACAGTACTGACCTTGACTTCACGAATATCGTAAGTCGTGCATTAGGGGGGGCGTTCACGTCATATGCGCCGGTAATCAATATATGCAAGACTAAGAGCGACAGTGAAGATGCGAGGTAGGTGAATAGTGCGTGAGCGGTACTACGCTTTTGAAGCGCGCCGCTCAGAATCTTCGACGGTGAGGTTGCCGGTGTCGGTGCAGCTGAGAAAGAAGATCAGCAAGCTAGAGAAATATGTTACCAAATAAGATGCGTAGGTTACTCACCGACCAAATGTGTCTTCCGCAATACTACCACAGGGAGCGCACCGGCTGCGAAAGTGGCCACCGCGAAAGCTAGTGTTGATGGCCTTATGGGCAGGAGCAGCGAAGCCTTTAAGCCCATCCCAAACATCCCGCTCGCACTCCAAGTCATCCATATTGCCGTGAGAACCCAGCAGGAGAGAGCGGAATGGAGAAAGATTTTGTACAGTCGGTGGCGCAAGACAGTCTTGACAAGCGGTTCATAAGTTTGAGAGGCAGGTGGGATGGAGGGGGCACTTCGTGAGTGGAGCGTGGATCGTATAGCCGTTATAGGAGTCAAAGAAGACGCCCGCAGAGGAGTGTGGTTGGACATCGTGGTGGACGATGAGGTCGACACCAAACACGACGTGCTCGGCTGCCGCTCAACGCGTTCGCGTTCCATGGGCGTCACGTGGCTACCATATACTCGCCACCAGGGCGGGCGCTTGCCGCCTTGCACTTTGATTCGAACCGCCGCGCGACTCCCTCTGACAATTAATATTGGACGACCACTCCATATGTCTCGACGATGTACCCGTTGGAAAACACTAAGTTCTTACAGTACAAGCGTCAAAGAGTCGCGAATATGGATTGGGATCCTAGAACCCAGCCTCTAGGCTGACGCAGGAGCGGCATGCTCGTTGCGTATCACCGAGTAGAGGCTGACTCGCCGGTATGCAGCTATATCCTCTAAAAGACCAGGCTGACATCTACACCTTAGTGTCTCCACAATGTCAGCCTCTCTGCCAGGTTTGTCGAGATATCGTGTTCCTTCGCCTGTACATTCACCTCCAACACCGATACGCAATGTCTAAACCAACAAGGGGGAAGAGAGAGGCCCTGCGCCACCTACTGAACTTGATCAAACCGGCGCCAACTCTTGGCAAACGCAGCCGCGACGATGAAGACGAACCCACAGAGGCACGGCTACCACCAAGTGCCGGGCCCTCCGCTACCCCCTGCGCCCAACCCGCGTGCATAGCACTCCAGAACGTAGACACAGAGGAGGACGCGATAGTCATCACTGCACTCACAGCGGTCCCCTTCTGCTGCCACGCCGACCTAGTCACCATGAACCGCGCCGCGCTCCTCACCGTCGCGAGCACCCTCAACGCCAAACTCCCGCTCGCGATGCAAATCGACGTCGGCGCCTCGCGCTCGGACGCATTCATCCGCAACTCCATCGAGCTCCTCGTCGGGATACGCAGCGAGATGCCTCCGCTGGCTCCAAAGCGCATCCGCTCCCGCTCCGTCTTCGAGGCCTCCCAGTTCGTGCCTCCAAGCCCCGCGTCCCCACTCGCCGGGCGCAGCCGCCCGAGCACAGTGCTCGGCACGCCTGGGCTCAGCACGCTCCGCGAGGAGAGCGAAGGCCGCTCGCGCGGGTCAGACGAGCGTCCTCAGAAGCGGCGCCGCACGGTCCTCCGGCCGTCCACGCCCACCTTCGACCCGCGCCGCCCGATCACGCGCTCGCAGTCGCACCGTGTCGCGCCACTGGTCGCAGGCAACGCGGAGTCCCCCACTGCGAACGCGCGCGTCTTGCGCACTCGCAGCCAGAACCTGCCCGAGCGCCCTCCTCTCTACCCCATTCTCCACGACAAGGCCGCTGTCACAATGAGCCGCGGGCGTGGACGGACGATGGCGCGCGGGCTCGCCGCGAAGAGGCCCAGTTTCGCGATGACGTCCACACCCAAGAAGCGTGCGCTGGCGGCGGTGAACTCCCCTGCGTCAGTTGTGCCGCGGTACAACCCCATCATGGCCGACCCAGGGAACAAGGGCACATTCGCGTTCAGCCGTCTAAGTCAGAGCAAGACAGGCGAGGAGACCGCGCATTCGGAGGAAATCACGTTCGGGATCGATGGCTTGACTATGGCGATCAACGACTCTGGCAGTTCCGACATGGATATCAGCAGCGATTGAAGCACAATATTCTCGATTCATATGGCGTATTTGTCTCCAGAGCACCGCACTCTCATGTAACCATCCAGCACGAGAATTCCAAGTTTTTGGTTTCATCAGCTATCATGCAGTGCATGCTATTTGTGCAGAGCGACGAGCAAACAGAGGTATGGCCAAAATACAATCTATTTGTTACAGGTTTACATTTGATGTGCGGATCTCCAGACTCAAAGGTTGGGAAGGACGGCATCGACGCCGGAGACGGTGACCTGGGTCGGGTCGGGCTCGACCTACACCATCCGGGAAAGATGTCAGCAACTCACGCACGCAATCGCATCTGAATGTGAACACTCACGCCAAGGTACTTGACCTTCAGGTCGTCGAGAACGATGGCGAAGCGCGTCGTGCGCTTGCCGAGGCCGATGCCCGCGCCGGTAAGGTCGACGGTGAGGCCAAGCTTCGACGTCCACGCAGTCTCGGGGTCAGAGAGCGCGAGAATCTAGTTTCACACCTAGGTGAGCTTAGGCCACTGGTAGTATGCGCGGCGTGAACTGACCTTGTCCTGGAAGCCAAGGATGCGGCTCCAGCCGCTGAGCACGAAGGGGTCGTTGGAGGAAAGGACCGCGATCACGTCAACACCCTTCGCCTTGAGCTCGTCGACCTTCGCGAGGTACGGCGGCGCGTGGTTTGCGTGGCACGAGGGCTACAACATATACGTCAGTACGCGAGTACATGCATGCAGCGTAGCGGGTTCGGGGACATACCGTGAAGGCGCCGGGGACGGCGAAGATCACGACCTTCTTGCCCTTCCACGCATCGGTGGAGATCTTAGAGGCTATATGGAAAGACGTAAAAGTTAGCAAGCTACGCGGCGATAGAGGAGGGACGATCGCGCGGGATCGACGTACGGATGCCGCACGCGCTGCCGTCCGCGAGCTCGGGGGTGTAGGGGACGTGGACGAAGGTGCCCGCAGGGACTGAGTCGCCGACTTTGATGCTGGCCATTGCTGATGTGTGTAGGGGTGTCGGGGGATGGAGGGTAGGTGGGAGGGTGTGTGTCTGGGAAGGCTCTTGGCTCGCGTTCCTTATATACCGTGCGCGCGCGCTCGGGACCCTGACCTGCGGCACCTCTGCGCACGCCCTATTCTAGTCTTGGTGACCCTTTACTACGGGGAAAGGTCCATTCGCGGGTCGCAGATTGCGTTATCGCGCGCCCTCCTGCTCCACAGGCATTCTGACTTCGCGGGGGAGTGCGAGGGCTTCTCTTGTTCAGAACGCGGCGCGCTGCGTCGACGTCTGATGCTGCCGTTCTCATCGGGGGTCCTTGTCGTGTTATCGATGTTGCGCTGTCATCGTTGGCAGTTGTCGCCTTGCATGGTGGTGCGCGGTGCGAAGAAGACCGAATGGTAGCTCATGGTGGTGCAATCGACGGCGCCGCGTGCGACATCCGTGGACTGCATTGGTCGGGCATGATGGGATTGGAAAACATGGACATGGAACGGAGACGCGGGAAATTTCCGCAACCTTGGCAGTTGGCACGTACGCCACTGGACGCCACCATGCTCAGACTCTCATGTTGGATTACTGTTGGATTACAGAAAGATGCTTCCGTTCCTATTCTATCCTACATCCGTGATTTGGTTGTCTACAGCCGGGAGGGCGCGGCCAGTCAGAGCGCAGCCAGGATGGCGTCAGCGCCAGAGACAGAGACGACGCGTTCTGTCTCAACGCCTACGTAGGTGACCTTGAGGTCGTCGATGACGAGCGCATAGCGCTTCGTGCGGGTGCCAAAGTCTACCGCCGACAGATCCTGCGAGAGGCCAAGCTGTGCCGACCACTTCGCGTTGGGGTCGGAGAGCGCGATGATCTGCACCACGACCTGTCAGCATTGCCCGGTAGCGTGTCGGGTGTGGTGAGATGGATCACCTTGTCCTTGAGACCGAGGAAGCGCGCCCAGCCGCTGAGGACAAAAGCGTCGTTGGCGGCGATGACGGCGATGACATCGACGCCCTTCGCCTTGAACTCGTCGTACTTCTGAAGGAACGGCGGGAGATGGTTCGCGTGGCACGTGGGCTGCATTGGTTAGAAAGTGTAGCAGTCAGCGACGGATTTACATAGGCCCCACCACCCACACCAGATAGCGGGAATGGGGACGCACCGTGAACGCGCCAGGTACGGAAACGAGGACGACCTTCTTGCCCTTCCACTCGTCCGTGTTGAGCGTGATAGCTACAACTCCCAAGTTAGATCGGCACATCGCGCGAATCGAACCACTTGTGACGTACGAATACCACACGCGGAGTGGTCCTCGAGCTCAGGCGAGTAGGGGATGTACTTGAAGGTGCCCTGGGGGATGGTGTCGCCGACCTGAATCTTGATGTCAGACATGGCGTTCGATGCGTATGTTCTGGTGGAGATAGACGGCGTGTGTGTTCTGATAGCAGTCCTGGTCTGAACAGCTGTTATCGACGGACGAGTGCGGGGAAAAGATGCTTTATAGCAGGCGTTGGTCATGTGACCCGGGAGCGTCGTTAGTAACCTCCTGCCCTGCGTGCACGGGGACCGCAACAGTCCCAGGCCATTCGGCGCTCGGAGAAGAGCGGGGGGAGCTCGCCTTACAGAGACGCTGCTGAACATGGGCGAAGAAGTGTGCACAGAACGGTCTGGACGAGGTGGGTATCCGGGAAGAAGGGGTGCGGTGGCTGCAAGCGCCCGCGCGTGTGCCAAGTGTGGGTACGCGAACCGACCCGGGTACGTACATGGCAATGCATACACACTCCCCATGCTCTTGGACAGAGAGCTCATGAAGAGGCTCGATATCGACGCTTCTTAGATTGCATGCGGGGTGCCGGAGCTCGCATGCGGAGCAGATGAACATACCGCACGAATACCGTGAAAGTGGCATGACGAGCTTCAGCTTGACTCAGCAGCTGAGCAAACTACTCACATGCACTGAGCAGATATAGTGGGACGACATGGATCGGATGTATTTGCTCTCCGAGAGTCCAACTGCGAGGATGTGTCACGCTTCACGTGCAGTCTTACCTGCGGCTGACTCGCATCTTGGCGCTCGAATCTGCGCATATACGACCAATGACGGTCTCTCCTGAGATATCGGACGGTGGTTCAAGTAGATGGGAAGCATTAGCCATGTTCGCTGTACTGTTGTTCCTACACCAATCGTACACGACCCGCCGGTTCGGAGTAGCTCGGGTATCGTCGCGACGCCTCGGTTTACGCAATAGTGCATCCCTCTGGTATCTTCGGTAGCCCGTCCGCCCCGAGGTCGAACCCTGGAGGAAGGGGCCCCATTATCTCCGCGGGGGGCGAACCGTGCTCTTGCATCTACGCAGCATGCATTCGTCAAGTTACGAGATCCGGCGCAAAGAAAGTGGCACTACGCACCTCTTGCATGAGCTCAACGATCTTCAGGCCCTTCACCGGGTCGTCTTCGGTATAACTTGGATCCTCGAATGTTGCCACGATCTGGGCGACCACCTTGGACTGTGCGGCGAAGCGTGTCTTGTCTTCGTCGCTAAGCGTCAACGCGTTATCTTCCAAATATGAAGGGAACTGCGGATGGTTGTGTGAGCTTCGCAGTGCTGTCGAGGCGGAATAATTCACATACCTTGTCGCTCAGCTCCTTCAGTGGCTCATATAGGACCGCCTTGCTCATGAGCTGGGACATCATGTTCTCCAGAAGCCCCTGGAGCTCCTCTTCCGACTCCATGCCGTTCACGCCGTCCCCGAGTTTACTGAAGATGTCATCCAGGCCGTCCCCACTCGAGGTAGCTTCATCCGCCTGGATATCCATGTCAGCACCCAACTGGAGCGGAGAGATCTTGTGCGGCGATAGACGAGGCATACCTTCCGGTCGCTCTCTTTCATCCGTTCCATGGCTTTCCGGATATTCTCCTGGAACGAGTCCGTCGACACACCCGCACCCGGCGCAGCGCCTTCCGCCGCCTTCCCCTTGTCCGACACGTCCTCCGCGGACATCGCGCCGTCCATACCCTCCACGAGCATCGCCTCCCACGCCGCCTTGAACGCCTTCGCGCGCTCCTCGTCCGTCGTGCCATCTTCCGCCGCCGATAGGTCCGGGATACCGTCCAGCCCCGCGCCGCCCGCGATGTCCTTGAAGAGGGACTCCATGCCCCGCGTGAGCTCCGCGGCGAAGTCCGCGTCTAGGCCTCCGAGCCCGAACGGATCGACCGCCTTCGACACGCTGGGCTGCGCTTCCTTCGCGAGCGGTGTTTGTGATGATGAGGAGGTGGATGCGGGAGCGGCTTGGGCTGCGGGCTTTGGTGGCGGCGCGCTGAACTGTTCTAGGACGTCTGGATCGTGTGAGTAAGACCATGTAGAGACACATCAGTATGGGTTGGGACGCACCATCCAAATCGTCCAGATCCTCTTCTTCTACGGTAGGTTTGCGAGGTGCAGCCATAGTGTGACTCCTGTACCCGATGTGGGGTAGCTTCCGATGTGTAGTGAACGGTATTGCAACCTTTGACGGATGATCGCACTCGTTTTGTCTCGTCTGCACAACCTACGGCACTCAAGACGATCTTCGAACCTAGAAGATGGTGGTAACAGGAGAGCTTGAATTCAGCCCGCGCTACCTCTTGCACCCGGAAGAGATGAAGAGGACAATCACGCGCCCGAGGAACCTCCCACGGGCGCCTAGCGATCGGTGCGCCTAAACTTGGCCTGAACACGCTCCGCGTTGTCTCTTTCTGTTCACGACGTCCACGCTCTCGCTCACATCGCGCTCGCCTTCCGTGGTCGCCAACGATGGCTTCGTCATCTACCAGTTATCCATCGCTTCCCGGCTTGCAGCTTTCCGAAAGAGCAGGTCTACCGTTCGACCTCCAGGCTCTCCCCGTTTCTCAGCTCGAGTCCCTCAAATTCAAGGCGAACCAGATCATCGAGTCTATCCAACTTCTGCAGCGCACGGTGGAGATGGGCGGTCAGGCGGTGATGCCCGCGTGGCCCGACATCCTCTCGAAATACAATATCCTGCTCTCCCAGTCCCACAGCATCTCCATGTCCCTCCTCGCGGCGCACCAGGCGGCCACGAACGCGCAGGGCAACCCGTATGAGAAGATCGCGCTGCACCCGCGCGTCCCGCTCACGGACGCGCAGCTCGACAACGACCTCATCCCGCTCCTCCGCAACCAGCAGACCACGGACGTCCTGCGCGTCGAGAACGAGACCGTGCGCCACCTCGCGGAGCACATGGAGATAAAGGGCTCGCTCGGCGTCCTTGGCCACGCCCCGCGCCCGGGCGGAAAGCCCGTCGAGTACGACGATGTCTTGCGGGAATGCGAGCAGATCCGGGTCGAGCACGACCAACGCGTGGAGCGCGCAACACGCGCCGTTACCCTCCTTCGCGAGAAATACGACTGGAAGGCACGCGTCGAGGTCGAGCAGGAGGAGCCCGAGGAGCTCGACTGGGATCCGCGCGACGCGCAGGAGGGGCTCTCCACCGGGGCCGCCCCGAGCGAGGAGGGCGGCTCGGAGTCGCCGAGCGGGCGGCAGAGCAACGACAGCGAGGAGGAGGAGGAGCTGGAGGAGGTCCTTGGGAACGGCGAGCACACTCCCGAGGGCACGCCGGGGGCGCAGGGCCCCCCGACGCCGACGGTGCATATGCAGGGATAGGCGCGTCGCGTGAGGTGCGTTATCGCATCTAGGCGCTCATCTTCGTCCTGTCTTTGCACCTCACTCACATTGCACGTACCCATGGCAGACGTAACATTGGAGGACGCGCAGAAGATCCTGGATCAGCATCGTGGTGGATCTACTGTTCTTTCGGAATTCAAGCCTCTCACTGGAGCAGGTTTTGAGTGCGTATATGCGCAAGTTATCGGAAAACAACGGAGGACTGAAGGAATACGTTCAGCGCATTCACGCCCACGCGAGTATATGCGGTCAAAATCAGCGACGGCACATCATACATCCTCAAAGCAACACCTTCCACATCCACATCCTCCGTTTCCTACGTGCCCAACTCCCTTGCAACCGAACACGCGCTTTTGAAGCTCCTTGCGTCGCAAACAGACATCCCTCATCCAACTGTACACGCCCTTGACATCTCTCAAAGCCTTGTTCCCTTCCCCTACCTTCTCCTCTCCCACCCGCGCGGCGTATCTCTCTCTGCCGCTCGCGCTTCCGGCAAACTCTCCGCCCGCCAAACCGCCCTTCTCGACCTCCGTACCGGCGCGTACCTCAAGCAGCTGCACGAGCGCGTTCAGAACGACTGGTTCGGGCTCCCCACACAAGACAAGGACGAACTGTATAGCTGGCAGGAGGCTTTCACGCCCCTGTTAGAAGGTCTTCTCGAGGACGCGCAGGCTGCGGGCATCGCGCTCCCGTACGAGGACCTCCGCCGAGCCCTCTCGCGCGCGATCGGCTTCTTCCTCTTCGACGACTGCGAGGTGCCGTCGCTCGTGTCGTTTACCGGCAGTGCGGACGCGGTGCTCGTGGACTTCGACCTCGAGACGGGCGCCCCGGGTGGGGAGGACGCGGAAGTCGCAGTCACGTCGTTTGTGCCAGTGTCGCACGCGCTATGGGGTGACCCGCTGCTGGAGACACTGCTGTTGGACCCGAGCGAGGCGTTCGTGGAGGGTTATGGCGGGCCGCTCATCGTGTTCGCGCGGCAGAAGACGAAGCGGCTGTGGTACACTGTCTTCTTGTCGCTGATGGTCTTGCTGCAAGCGATGAAGGGCGGGGTTGGCGAGAACGAGAAGGTGAAGTGGGCGACCGAGACGCTGGAGAAGGCTGTCGAGGCGTTGAAGAACGCGCCGTGCTACTGAATTTCGCATGTTGTTCTAGCAGGATTTACGAGCTGATCTCAATATAACTATACTCGCAGGGAAGTCTGGAGGCAACTATCGGCCTGGTGTGTCATGAAGCCGGCCAAATGAACTGACAATTATACCGTCGAAGCAATGTACAAGCTACTAGCAATTACGAATGTAGCGATGGGTCAAAAGGAGAGTTAAGAGGGGGTTCATCGCCTTATGAGCGACCAAGGAGAACGTCATCGGAGTGTTAAGAATGAAGAATGAAGGTATAAGATATACAGGTCGCTCTAAGATGTGAAAGAAGATGAGTGAATGCTGCTCGAGCTGTCGCCGCTTAGGCCTTCAGGTCCTCCTGCAGCTGCTTCACCCGTTCGCGGTACTCTTCCATCTCCTTCAAGTACTCCTCCTTACGGCGCTAGGGGTAGCGTCAGTGGAGCTCGCATCTGCACAAGAACGCAGTACATACCTTCTTCTCCTCTTCAGGTAAAGCTCTCCACAGCGCGCCCATGCGCCTGCCGCGATAGGCGATCGCCTCCGAGCGGGGCGTACCCTCGGGCACCTCAATCGTGTGTGTGTTCTCCGTGTGGAACCTATCGCACGACGTTATGATCGATACGACGTGCACGCGCGAAGGGATGGAATACGCACTGGATGTACGGTGGCAGAGGACGCTTGAGCTGCGCGGGGAGCGCCGGCGAACGCAACTTCTGCGCCCGGACAGCTAAGACGATGCGCGGGTCGGTGGTCTTGTACCACTCCGCGACATCGGCTTCGTATTGATCCTTGGCCTGCTGCTCCTTCTCGAGATACGGCTGTTACGACGAAAATATATAGTTAGTATGCCGTCTCCGATGAGTCAAACGTAATGCCAGGCGAGACTTCAAATTTACATGGGGCGCGTTGATACACTGTGCAACCCTAGAAACCTGGACACTGGCAACAACGCTCCGCGAGATGTTGGTGCGGCAAGGGACGTAAACAAACCATGTGTAGTGTGAACGCGCCAGCTCCCATGACAGCACGAAACAGCCGTGAATCATCGACTCGAATTCTGCTGGCACGAGACAGACAGATTCGCGAGATAATCTCTGACCTCTTACACCATCGGGGGATATAAACTTGTGACGTATAGAAGTGATATGCTTACCTTCCTCTCCTCTTCGCTCAGGTTGTTCCAGCGCTCTGATAGCTGTTTACTGAGCGCACTGAAGACTTTGGCGTAAGGAGCGTCCCCGTCGGTCTTTGTTTCTGCGCGGAGATTGGCGAAGTGCTCCTTCACGAAGAGGTTGTACGCGGACGACGCATACTTGGGGGGCTGTTCGCTCTGCTTGATTTTGATCACTGCCAAATGAGAGACGCGTGCGCACTAGAAATTAATGCCTATCTGAACGAGCAGAAAAGACGACACGAACACTTCAGCGGGGCCTTGAGGCGCAACTCAGGGTCGGTCAATAGCTTAAGAGCCTTTGCTTTCGCTCTGGCCGCCTTCGCCTTCGCCTTCTCCTTCGCCGCCCTCTCAGCCTGTACTTCAGCGGAGGAGCGTCTGGTCTTCTTCGGCGCGGGCTCTGTCTCGGACGCCTCGGACGCCTTGGACACCTTGGACGCCTTGGACGCCTTAGTCGTCTTGGTTGTCTTAGTCGCCTTGGTCGCTGGTGTCGCGACGGTAGCGGTCGTCAGAAAGGTTCGCGTGGCGATTTGCTGGCGCGCGTTCGCAGAGGCGAGGAGCCCCGAGGTCAAAGACGCGTATGCGCGAGGGAAAACGCGTGTTGCCAGACGAGGGAGCATTGTTGCAGATGACGGAGGGATTCAGGAGCGCGACGTCGGTTTATGTGCGCGTTTGGTGCCAGCTAAGTCTCTATATGGGATTGGGTACAAAGCTTATATTACTTATCACGTAAAATTATGACAGTGCGTCATGAATAGACGCCAGTACTCCTCTTCCTCCTTCGAGTTCCTCGACTTGCGCAGCCCGACGCGCAGCTTGCTCAAGACTCAGTCTGTGTGCCCGCGACCACGACGTCTACGGCTACGATGAGCTCGGGGCTGACTGCGACGGGGCTTCTCCCTCAAATGGGTCATGGCTCTGGCTCCGCGCTCCCTCTACCCATTCTGCTTGTGGCCGGAGCATGCACCGCGGTCGCGACGTTCGTCTCTGCGATGTCCATCACCATGCATCTCAAGAACTACAGAAAGCCTCATCTCCAACGGTATGTAACTATCCTCGTCAGGACGATACAGGAGCAATAATACCCTAGGCAGACAGGTTATACGAATCATGCTCATGGTGCCACTGTACGCTATCGCGTCTTTCATATCCTTATTCTCTCTTGAGGCCGCATTCTTTATCGATGCTGTACGAGATATATACGAGGTACGTCAGGCGGGTTGTCTGACTGTCGGCGTGCTGATAGACTTCACACAAACAGGCCTTTGTAATCTACTGCTTCTACGACCTGCTCATCGCATATCTTGGTGGAGAACGGTCGCTGTTGATCCTACTCCATGGACGACCACCCAAGTACCCAGTGTTTCCTGGAAACCTCTTCTGGCGGGAAGTGGATGTTAGCGACCCTCACACATTCTTGTTTTTGAAGCGGGGCGTAATTCGTGAGCAGTATGTAACTGAGTGTCCGTGCTAACGCTCATGTATCGGTACAGAATATGTCCAACTCAAGCCAATCCTTGCGCTCGCAACTGTCATACTCAAGGCGGTTGGAAAGTACAACGAAGGAGATCTTCGTGCAGGCTCCGGGTACCTCTACGTTAGCGTTGTTTACAACGTCAGTATCTGCCTAGCGTTATACTGTCTCGCCATCTTCTGGATGTGCGTGAACGACGATCTGAAGCCTTTTCGGTGGGTCGCTCCATGCATCTCTGTGCGAGTTCCATTTGCTTATCCTCCACAGCCCCATGCCGAAGTTCCTATGCGTCAAGGGTATCCTGTTCTTCTGCTTCTGGCAGTCCCTCGGTATCTCCATCCTCGTCGCCGGTGGGGCGATCACGAAGCTCGGGCCATATACCGACACTGAACACATCTCGCTCGGGCTCACAGACACTCTCATCTGCTTCGAGATGCCGCTGTTCGCTATCGCGCACATGTATGCGTTCGCGACGCGCGACTATGTCGACAAGCACACCGCCTACGTCGCCAGACTGCCGTTCCCCTATGCATTCCGCGATGCTTTCGGCCTGAAGGACGTGATCGAGGACGTGAAAACGACCCTCCACGGGGAAGGCATGGACTACCGCGAATTCGAGCCCAGCGAAGGCCAGATCCATCAGGGTGCGGGTCGCGATAGGCGGATACGTGCCGGTCTTCGATACAGCCAAGGCGGCAGACGCAAGTACTGGCTTCCGCAACCAGCAGCAGCGTCGCGCCCATCGGGCAAGTTCGAGCGCCGGGTCAACAGGGCCGTCGAGCGCGTCGCGGGACCGGACCAGACCGAGGAAGTATACGCGCCCCTCCTCGGAGCCCAAGCTTCCAACGTCGTGCACACCGCCCCGGATTTGCTCGAGCCCGACGAAGGCTTTTCCCTTTTCGCTACGGGCGATCCGCTGGCAGAGGAGGGCTATGAGCTTCCGTTCGAGATCGACGACATGGACGAGGAGCTCTTCGAGCACAGCAAGCAGTACCTCTTCGGCGACTACAACTATCCGTGTGTCGACGTGAGCTCGGAGCTCGCACGCAAGACGATGTGGATTGAGGAGGAGCGGATTCTGCGCGACGAGCACAGCGCATGGTATTCTCCCATCGGCGGCGGTCATCGCAACACGTACGGCGCGGTCGACACCTCAGAACGGCCGCAGCTAGACTCGGTCCACTCAGGCCCCACGCTGGGTAAGGGCAAAAACCCAGCGGTGCGCGTCTCGTCGGACCAGGTCGTCATCGACAAGGAGACGGAGCGGCTCTCCTCCGCGCGGGGTCCCCACGAAGTCCAGCTCCGCTACACCAGTGCGCGATCCTCACCTGTGCAGTCTCCCAAGGCCCGGCAGTCCCCGCGCGCAACATACATGCAGCCAGTATCCCGCACCAACTCTGGGTCACCGCAGACACCATCCTCGTCGAGGACCGGTCCACCGCCATCGCCGAAACCCCCTGGAGAGCGCCCGGTGCTACCGCCGGACGCGGTCGATCTAGTCGTAGAGGACCCGCATGCGGGCGAGGAAGAGATGACGCGCGAACGACGGAAGGGCGAGCCTGCGATGCGCGGTGGGAGCGCGCTGCATCGCGTGTACCGCCGTGGCTACGAGGTCGAGGCCGACGGAGAGACCAGGCAAGGCGAGGTCGAAGTCCACCGCGTCACGCCTCCACCACACGAGGAGGACGAACGGGAGGTGTTTGGGGTCGGCGAGGACGTGGACGTGGACGAGGTTGCGTCCCTCGAGCAGCACGCTGCTGAGGAGGTGCCCGTGGTACGAGCGGAAACACCTCCTGCGCATGTCCGGATCATCATCGACGCGGAGGACAATCCGTGGGCGTAGTGGGATGGCATGCTCCTGGCTCCTGTTGTTTATCGCACACGATATTTAACATGGGATAGCGGGAATCTTGTACTATACCTGTCCATAGTTTGTTTGCAAGTGTGCGTAGCTTTGTTGCTTTTCTAATGGTACAGCGTCGAACATGCCGTATCCGTGGTACGAGTCTGCTCTCTCACAGCGGTGTGAGCGAGTAAGTACTGCGTATATCCAAGGCCGACTTGACCACCAACCGCCTCATTCTCTACACCGTTGAAAGGGTTACGCCTACCGAGTGCGTCGTTATATGCACTTGTGGGGGTACCGGTACCGCTGCTAGCATACACAGCCATGCTGGGCATAGATCATGATATATATCCCTCTCGGGAGGATGGAAGGATCAGCAGAACAGGCGGGAGAGTTCTTGGAACAAATATTAGACACGGAAAGAAAGTACTGGGACGGGCACGGGCACGGACACATACCTGCGTGGGCGTTACGAGCCGTACGGTTACTCAACATCGAGTATTATAACCTCGATTCCATTGCTCGGCTTCACAGCATGCACAGACCGACGGATGCCTCTCGAGCTTCTTAAGGGTATCACTGCTAGCATACACGCGCGATCTGGGCATAAGTCAAATATATCCACCTCGGGCGATCGAGCGACGGGGCTTCTGGCGGACGGGGGGGAGGGAGGAGAGAGGGTGCACGGGAGGGCGGGTGGTAGGGAGTTCTGTTCTGTAGGGGAGGGGAAGACCGGGCGGGAGTGATGCAAACGAGCGACAGCGGGTTTAGGAAGAAGGGTATAAGGTATGCGGAACGCGGCGGAAACTGGGATAAGAGCAATAATGATGCAAATGAAGAATAGGACAAGAGAAGTAGAAGGAAAAGTCAAGACATGCCAGCGTACCCTCGAGTCTACAACGCCAACGCCGACGCCGACGCCACGCGGTCCACAGCCAGGGGAGAACATATATCGTCGTAATGCAACGCAACATCAACATCCAAGTAGGGGAAAGGTCCGAGTCCGGTCACAGTCTGTGTCCAGGCACGGCCCAGAAAATCATCGTGAGTGCGACGGAGCACGCGGCGACGAGGACGGAGACCCAGATCGCGCGCCCGAGCAGCAGCTTCTTGACATAGGGCTCGCGAATGCTGAGTGTGCGGAACGGCGTCGACTCGGACTGGCCGAGGAACACCAGCACGGGGTCGAGTTCGTACTGATGGGAGATGAGGAAGAGAATGGCGAGAGTATAGGGTATGAAAAGCTGTGCAGTCGGTTCATTAGCATCCGACGGTAATGCAGGAAGCGAAGAGAAGCTGCTCACGAAGAATCGCTTGGATTTAGGTTGAACGTCGAGGAAGATCAAGGAGAAGCCGACCGCGAGCCCGACCCACAGGATGATGAGGCCAGCAATGAGGCGTACAAGCGCGGACACGGGCGTGAGATTGCCAAACGCCTTCGCTCGCAGGAACCGCGGGAATGCGTCTTGCTCCATGGCGCGGTAGCAGTACTCCTTTTGCATATGGAACATGTCCGGAATCTGCGCCATGAGTGCGATCTCGTTCTGCGACCTAGGCTCGTGCGTGCTGCTGAGCGGGAACGTATGTATGCGCAGTGCGGGCGGGAGGTAGATCTCGTGGCTCTCGTTCGAGCCGGGCGTATTCGCTGCCGGGGACAGGTAGCGGTAGTAGATGCGCTCGGCGGAAGCGATGAGGTCCAGGCGGGTTATCGCCTGCGAGCGGGGAATGATGGTCGGGGCGCGCGAGGCCCGCTTGAAGAGCGTAGGTGTACGTCCGGACAGTGAGAATGGGGTCGTCGAGCGAGGTGGCTCCGTGGTTCCGACAGCAGTGATGCCTCCTGGGGACGTGGACCGCATTCGGGGGCTGGGACTGCGTGCAGCCTTCTCGTCGCCTGTGGCGGCGAGATTCTGCCTGTCTTGGTCGGAGAACATCTCGCCCGTGCTCGCTGTGCTCCGCTTGGTGCCCGTATGAGGATTAAGACCTACTACGGTGCCGTAGATAGATCCTCGCCTGCGTGCGTAGTCCCAGTACTCCGGCCAATCTTCGCGGATGGTCCGCCCCGACTTGCGGACATCCTTGAAGTAGGCGCGGCAGAGGTTCTCGTGCTGTTGTACGTCCAGCCAAAAATCTAGGATGTCTTCTGCGCCCTCACGTTGCAGGAAGAGGCTAGCGTAGTCGATCACGACACGGGCATGAGGTAGACGGTATGTTTCGGTAGCCTGGCAACTCACTAGAACATGAAAAGATCCACTGGCGGGCGTGTCCGGCGCGAGAGGACCTCGGTGAAGGTGGGGAGACGGTGTTTGCGGTCTTTGGCCCAGTCATCCTGGCGGCGTTGCTCGTCGTCCATGGCGGCGTGGTCGCTGTCGGCGACGGTGAAGTGGGGGCGAAAGAGAGCGCCAGGAACAACGCGGTCGTCGCGTTGTGTGTTCAACAACTCACGGGGTTATCGGGCCAAAAATGGGCATAGCAACAGCAAAAAATTATGTCATACCCCATAGAAACCCTTCGAAATTATGTCATGCACCGTAAATTGGGATCGAAATTCCCGGCGGCTTGCCCGACGCGCCCATCTCCTTGACTTCGGCCACCATGTCGTCCTTTGCGAAAGCCATCTCTCCTGCGGTCAGGGAAATCCGCATTCTCTGCTGCCAGACGGGCGCGCCGTCAGCGGGCACTCGGTGAGCCTCACATTTCCAGCGTACGGGCAAGCACCAACCCCACCCAGGCAATTCATCACCTCCCACTACCCGACGCTCAAGCAGCACAACCCGGACCTCCCCATTCTAATCCGTCAGGCGAAGGGAACTCCCGCAAGGATATTTGCGCGGTTTGGTGCGTCTGGATAAACTGTTACACGCGCATAACGCGCTCAACTCGGTCTGCAAGCAGAGCAGGGGCAGGAGAAGCACGTAGAGGTCGAGGGCCTCTCGTCTTCGGACGTAGCGTCGAGGATCTCTCAGCTGTTGAACCTCTCATAATGCCGCTGTGGCACGCTGTCCTTGTTGTCGACACTATCATCACTTCTTGCTGGCGCCTTAGACCTTGCCGTGAGTTCGTTCTGTCAGCCTTGCCTGAGGTGCGTATCTTCAGGGTCAGCCTCTCGCCCGCGGTTCGTTCCCACTCGCGCCCTTCGACCCACGTGGAGAATCGTCACAGGCAATACGAACATCAAACACCCGGCATCGACGTAGCTTCTTCTGATATGGATCATTAGATGTCCGATACGAGAAGTACCGTTACTTATAATACTAAACGTCGCGCATATATAAGCTTAGGTATCGGTGCAGCGCCCCGAGCGTCCCCTTCAAGCCCTTAACCAATCGTCCACTAGACGCAACATGTCGAAACAGCTCGTGTGGTTCATTACCGGTACGTCCTCGCCATTTTTGCTCCCGCGTATCGGCCAACACCCTTATAGGTGCCTCTACCGGATTTGGACTCACCCTCACCAAGCGAATTCTCGCCCGCGGGGACAGTGTTGTGGCCACCGCCCGGACCCTAAGCCGCTTCGAACCTCTGCTCTCGGACCCCAACACCGATCTGAAGCGCATCCAGGTACTTGAACTGGATGTCACGTCTCCTTCCACTATCATCCAGGATGTTGTAAAGAGCGCAATCGCTCGCTTCGGTCGTATCGACGTGCTTGTAAACAACACAGGCACTGGTGGTGGCGTCGGTCCGAGCGAGGAACTGGGGTAAGCAAGCAACGGATGAAGCCTCTGCACCATGCTGAATCGCGGCGGGCTGCCTTAGCCTTGACCTCATGATGATGGTAATGAAAACAAACTACGGGGGAACTATTGCCGTGACGGATGCTGTCCTTCCGTATATGCGTGAGCGCCGGGACGGCACAGTCGTCATCATTGGCAGCAGGTCAGGGTATCGCAACGAATTTCTGGTGAGTTGCTTTCTACTTTGAGGCGTTGTTTATCTGAGCGAGCCGCCGTACTAGGGTCCTGGTGAGTCCCCATTCATGCATGCGCTAACAACTCAGAACTCAGAGCTTGCTTATAGCCGCCTACTGTGCGTCCAAAGCTGCCGTACACTGTACGTTGACATCGCACCCCCTTTTACCCCCGGACGCTTATCGTTGCCACAGCGTACGGCGAAACGCTCTCGGCGGAGGTAGCACAGTTCAACATTCGTGTCACCGTGGTCGTTCCCGGCGCCTTCGACACCGGTCTGGCGCTCCCCCTCGTCGGCACGCCCATCGCAGATTATGACCGCGCGCGCGAGGTGCTGCGCAAACGCGTCGAGGAGCGAGAGAAGATGCCGATCAAAGGTGACCCCGTGAAGGCCATGGATGCGCTCATGGACACGGTGAAAGGCGAGGGAAAAGCGGCAGGAAAGGGAAAGCCGCCGCTGTGGCTATTCTTGGGTAGCGATTGTCTGGTGGACGTGAAGGCGCGGGCAGACAAATTGAAAACGGTGGCGGATGAGTGGGCGGATGTGGGAATGGGGCTTGAGAAGGATTGATGTTGTACATACAGGCGTCCTGCTGCGCTATGAAGAAAGGTCCTGTCCGATTCAGACCCTTGAAACGCGCCGTTCTTGCGCGCCGGCGGAGTCGCAATCGCTCATTCAGCGCCGTCATACAGCATCGTATTACGAAGTGAGGTCGTGGGCCGGAGATACCTGGTCTCCCAGAGGCAGACTTCGCTGGTGGGCGGGTAGGAGATACGTACATCACGGACTCGTCCAAGAGGAGCGCAAGAATATCCAGGGACATGCTTCCCAGTTACTCCAGGCTGTATGTGTTCTTCTCGAGCTGTAGACAGTATCAGGACCATCGCAGGAACCACATGTACAAATCGGACGTACCTCTGCCTCGAGCTCGCGCCTCACGCGATACTCCTCATCGGCTTTGATCACCACATGAAAGTCATCTAGATCCTCGATGATGAAGTTCTCTCTCTCGTTCAGCGTGAGCAGAATCTGCTTCACGGCCGAATCACTGGCACAGATAGACGGTTTGAGTTGTGATATGCGCGCCAGACGATCGCACAAACCAGGTGAGAAGCACGCCTGGATGGTGAGAAGCGGTAAGCGGCACCGCGGTAGGACCGGCCCTGGGACGTACCTCGTATCGCCTTCATGCTCCTGCGTAGTGTCTGGGCGGTTCCCAGGACGCCTCAATACCGGTAGACACGGCGAACGTGGTGGGCGGAGACAAGACGCGATTGGCGCCGCGGCGCCCGCTCCTTAGCAATGGCATGACCGATGGCGGCACGGGACATCGGAGGGGAAGGGTGAGAGAGCGCAGGGCTCACCGGGTATTTCATGGTCAACGCCCACGTCTTCGGCCGTCTCTGTCATAACACACTCCCCGCACGACTTGCCAGCCAGCGAATCCCATTTACGACGTCGTTCGTACGAAGGAGCAGCTCCAAGATGCCGCTCCCGCCAGCACTATTGACCCCGAACCTCTCGTGAGTCGCCCCGAGCGTCCCCCCGCACGTCGATCAGCTCGACGGAGCGTCCCCTCAAATTTGACTCATGTTGTCATCTCCCCTCATCCCCGCCGTCCGCATCGACGACTCGTCGCCCATCCACTCTCGTTGGAATAGGACGCCCACCGATGGCGTGTACCCGCAGTCTCTCCGCCCGAGCCTGGCTGGCCAGAACAACAAGTACATAACCTCTAGCACACCTCAGCTCCTTCAGCCCCTCGCACCCAAAGGTCAGCATCAAATTACCGCAAATTAAGCAGGCGGGGCTGATCCGTGTGAGCTAGCTGCTCCGTCGTCTTCTTCCGTCGAAGGCTCGAAGCGTCTAGCGGCCTGGACTGCGGTAGACCGACACATTCACCCTGAACACAAGGTATGTCCTCCTCCGTGACACTACGCTCTCGGCTCAAAACCCTGCTGGAAGGTCATCGGCATCGGATCTGGTAGGACAAGCTACAACCATTTTCTGACTTGTTTATTCACTTTTTTTGTTGCTATGACTCAGGCTCAACCGTGCCGTATGTCGTCGAGCGCATAGTGTCCCAGGGCAAGGCCATGAACAAGGACCGAGTCTTCATCCCGACTAGTACGCATATAGTATACCAGTTTGATACGCGAAACTGAATACTCTCACCTTACAGGCTTCCAATCCAAGGAGCTGATCGTGAACGGACAATTGCTCCTGGGTGATGTCGATCAGTACCCTGTCATCGACGTCACGATAGACGGAGCAGATGAGTGCGTCTGGCCAGCTCAAACCACCAATGTTTGCGTGCCTCACTGTATTCTTTCAGAGTCGACCTTGACCTCAACTGCATCAAGGGCGGAGGTGGCTGCCATCTTCGCGAGAAGGTGCTTGCGGAAGCTGCAGATACGTACGTCAAAAACGCAAAATATGCATCTATGCGCTCGGCGACTCACGATATGGACAGTTTCATTCTCGTCGCGGATTACCGCAAGAACTCCAGCGTCCTCGGCACTATGGTGAGCAAAACGTGCCATCTATCACCTTACCTGTCGGGGTAACCTTCCGCGGACAGTTCAAGCAGGGCATTCCAATTGAGGTCGTACCGTTTGCGTACACCAAGATCCTGCAGAACTTGCATCTGCTCGGCTCGCCGAAGGCCGTGCTCCGCATGGCGAAGGCGAAGGCTGGCCCCGTAGTGTCCGACAACGGCAACTTCATCATTGACGCTCCCTTCCCCGAAGAGATGATGAAGGACCCCTACACGGTGAGCATATGCGTGGCTAATGCGCTCGTTGCTCGTCGTGACGCTGACCTGTACGATGTGGCCTAGCTTTTGACCCGCATCAAAATGCTCACGGGCGTCGTCGAGGTCGGCCTTTTCTGCCACATGGCGAAGGCCGCGTACTTCGGCAACGCGGACGGCAGCGTCACGATCAAGTTCCACGACGGGCAGGTGGAGCAGGTCCAGGCGGACAAGAGCCCGCTCATTGAGAAGCCCGAGGAACAATTCCAGTCGCTTTGAATGCTCTCAAAGCGCATATCCCGGCGGTATGGCGACGAAGACGAGGATGACGACAGAGGAATAGACAGGTGAGTGCGTCTGGGCTATGCTGCGGTCGTGTGCTCACTTGGACACAGAAGTATGCTACCTGTATTCTAGCCGGCTGATTTGTATATTTGCCCTGTTCTGAATACACGGACGTTCCGGAATCAGTTGCTGCAGCATCGGCACGCGCGTACGCGCTACGGCTAGGCGTGCATCGACACTCGAAGACGTAGGCATCGCTGTACAGACAATGCGCAATATCTACGTCAGGCAAGTAGCTACTCGAGATGTGCGTCAACGTGCACATATCCTATGCACTCTTTGATACCTTTTCACAGCTTTGTGTTGCCATGCACTGGTAATACACGTTGTGCTTTGACTGTCCTTGGTCTAGCACGCGGCGCTTTGAAGGTCAAAGAGTACCACGACAAGTGGCTCAAGCCTCGATGAGCCTCGAGGCAAACTCCAGCAGCAGCAATTGGACCAAGCGCCAGTGCAAGCGCCCAAGTCATGTGCAAACTTGCCGCCCTTCGCGACGGCCTAGGGGTGAGCCTCTGAGCCACCTGCGTTAGTGACCTGAGCCCCTAAGGGTTGACAAGTCTTTTGTAGCGAAGAAAGGGGCGCTTTTTGCGCTATAATCACAACTGAATAACATGAACGGTCAAGCCAGGCCTCAGGCCTCAGGCCTCAGCGTTCAACAGGTAGCCATCCTGAAGGTCTCGTCAGTGCGAATATGCAGAATGCCGACGGTGCAAGGACAGGGACGTCCAGGACAAGAGGCGGGCAGGCAAACAGCGGCATACAGCGTCGCCCGGGGCGGGCCCCCCGGTGAGCCTCTCACATATGCCAAATCCAGCAGGCCCGAGCCACTGAGCCACTGACAAACACGCAACAGCAGGAGGTGAGCCACTCGTACTTCCTTCCCAGGAAGGACATGCGTCGGGGTGGCGCGGTGAGCCTCCCGCCCATGTATGCCGCTGTTTACACGAACTTGACATACCTGGCGAAAAGCAATCCGCCACACTAGCGCGCTAGCAAAAGCAATCCATCAAGCAATCCGCCTGCCCATGGACCTGCGACCCCCAGTATAAATGGGCGGGGGGCAGGCCGGTAGGAGAACCCATCCCCCGACCCCCCCAGTCGAGCCTCCCGCCTCAGAAACGCCCTCCCGCCCTTCCTGAGCCACCTCCCCTCCCCGCACATACTATCCTCTCCTCATACACCATCCCTACCCTCCTCCTACCCAATTCTCACAGAAATGGTTCGTAACACCAAGTCAGCGAAGTCATCCAAGGGTTCCGCCCCCGTTCAGAGCACTAAGGCGTCGATTGTGTGTGGCTAGTTCTTCTTCTGTCCCTCTCGTACTGACTGCGATGTTCTCCTCAGACGCGCTGCCGCTATCCGGGCTGTCCGTACACGTCGACACGGACGAGCGACCTCAAAAGACACTTCTCGGTCCACTTGGATGGCCCGGGGTGCGTTCTCTCCTTCCTGCTCGCGAGCCTTCGCTCATTGATCTCCTGTTGCAGGCAATTCAAGTGCCCCTTCCCCGGCTGTCACCACACCTCCAAACAGAGGTCAAACCTCAAGCCTCATCTAGCTATACAGTGAGTCTCTTCCTTAGTATCATGCACGGGCATCATACTCAACCCGCCTCAGCACTGGCAATCGCCCGGACAAATGCCCAGACCAGTGGATCGACGAGTACGGGGTCGTATCCCGCTGCACCGCAGCATTTTCCGACCCCTCCGGGCTCCTGAGGCACCGCAAGCGGCGCCATGACTACAAAGTTGGCAACCGGGGCACGCTGGCCCCCAAGTTTCGTTCGGCTGCCGACCAAGAGGCAGACAGCGAGCTGAACGCGCTCGCCTTGGAGCTCAAGATCACGGTGTCCGAAGCGGCGAGGGAGTTAAAAAAGCGGCGCATGGCTGGATATTACGGCCGGTCTTCCACTTCCTCCGCGTCGTCCTCGAACGTGGACCCGGCCACCCCTGAGCCGGTCTACGAGCCGGTAGCAAGCTCTTCGACAAGCAGCCATATTCAGAACGCGCTTCCCATGAAGCATGAACGCTCTCCGACCCCCTCCTTCGACGCCCTCGCTGCCGACATGGGTCTACACCTTGACAGCAGCAGCTTCCTCTGCTCCTTCGACGACGCGCCTCAGCTCGCCGCGTCCGACGTCAACGACTGGCAGCAGCAACAGCAACAGATCCTGGGACAGAACTTCGGCGGCGCCATGGACGCGACGGACTTCCTCCTGTCGAACCTGGACCCCCAGTTCCTCAACGCGCCCGTTGACTGGTCGTTCACTGGCGCCCCTGAAGCAGCCAGCGCCCCGCAGCCCGCGATCGACTGGAACATGCAGAACTGGGCGCAGTCCTTCGTCGCCCCGCCCATGGACCCGCCCATGGGCTCGGACATGGGCTTGGGCATGGGCATGGGCATGGGCGCGCCGAACCCGCTGGCGTACAACACGCCGTCTGTCTCGTCTGCGGACCCGCTCTACGGACAGACGATGCCGAGTTGGGACCACAGCTACTACGACGGGTTCTCGACGGACGGCTCCTCCATCACGTCCTCGCCGTCGGTGCACGGCCTGGACTACCTCGACGACTTCCTGCGCCGCACTGCGTGAACGCTCTCCTCACGAATGTCGCCCGTCATCGTTTGCATCTCTGTCTGTCTCTCGCATCTCTCTTCTCGCATCTCTCCTCTCCTCTTTCTCTTCTCGCATCTCTCTTCTCCTCTTCTCCTCTCGCATCTCTCCTCTCCTCTTCTCAGCATATCTTTTCTCTCTCTCCTCTCCTCTCAGCATCTCTCCTCTCAACATCTCACATTATTTCTCTGCATCGCGCATCTTTCCCGACTCCACATTTGCATCTCTGCATTGTCCCATTTCTAGCCTCTGCATAGTGCACCTCGGACTCTTATCATAGATAATCTAGAGTATCTTTCGTGTCTCCGCCTTCGCCAGGTAGAGTCTCTTCCCGTTATTTCCTTGTGCTTCTACCGGATGTATTTGTATCGTGGATCGGATGTTTCAATGCATGGTCCAGCGGGCCTGCTCTCTGTTCTAAACTCTGAATGCGTGCTTCAACCACTGTCCGACATCGGGCGTACTTAAGGGATCAATAGCAGGACTAGTATCACTCAGACTTGGGCCGGAGATGTGGGTTGCAGATCGTGGCTTCTGACTTCGGCGATGTCCGAGTGGCTCGTTTGTGGCAAGCGGACGTCGCTTCGTCGCTTGTGTACGTCCATCTCTTCCTCCCCCCACAACCACAAACTGAACGGCTCCCAATATTTGCGTGGACACTCGAACCAAACATACTCTGCGGCGCACCCCGATTGTATTGTCAGGACGCTACATTCAACAGGAAACCACCAAGGTTACCGCGCTTTTCGACCTCATGATCTTCTCGAACCCTTCGCGGCAGCTTCTCCAGCGTGGATCACCCCGGCGGCCCGCGCTGTGCGACGATAACACATTCTACGGCCCGTCGTAGAACGGCCTAGCTCGGACACGGCTCAGATGACGGTTCATCTGGTGGAGGTTCGTCTTCCCTTCTACCGAATCTCATGTTGCTCATGGCTATCTGTGAACGTATGTGCCGATTGTAGCAGCGAGCGTGCGTATCACGGCTGCTGTACTTCGTGGAGAGTTTTTGTGCTAGCTCTAGACGGTCCGCTTGCACGGCTCTAGGTTTGGCGCATGACTGGTGCTGGCCTGTTGCTGGAGTGGCTCACATTACCTGCACCGCATCGTGCTCGGTGAATCATGGCGAAGAAGCATCTTTGCCATGCGGTACAGTACCTGCATGAAGGCGGCACGTCATTGCACGGTACGCTATATATTCAACGTCGCAGCGAGGACAACCCTGACGTCCTGCCGTCGCAACAGTACTCGCAGTCACCATGCGTGTGCTTCACGCCGTCTTCATCTTCGCACTTTGTCTCGTGCGGGTCTGTACCGCCCAATCTGGCACGCTCGGCCTCCAGGATGGCTTCTTGAGCTTCGATACGCCATCCTTCAGTGTTCAGCTCGTGAAGGATTCTCAGACGCTGTACTCGTTGAACGCTTCTGGGTTTGACTTCATCCCTGCGGACGTCATGGCTCAACGGCAGTCGCACGGGAACTACCATCTCGGTGATCTCACCTTCCGCGCGAGGCTTGTAGGCTCATCGACCTGGACGAGCGGCGACACATCAGCTCAGAGACGTAGCGTCGCGCCACTGAACGTCACTGGAAGTACGCTTGCGGCTGCGAACTTGTCGCCGACCCTACCTAGCAGCTCCCTTTTGAACATCACCCGCCGATGGGTGTTGAGCGACAACGAGCTCGAGCTTCTCTTCGATGTCACCAACTCACAAAAACAGGCGGTCGAGATCGGCGCCTTGGGAGCTCCGCTGGAGTTCAATAACGTGAGTTTGCCTGAGTTGGCTCTTCGAAACACAGCGCTGAGTGGTCTCGCAGATCTTCACAGGCCGTACCGCAGCTCAGACCAACGAACTTTGCAGCCTGTTCGATCCCTATATTGGCCAGGATGCAGGATACGTCCAAGTCACCCCTTTGCTGGGCACGCTTCCGCCCCTCCTTGTCCTCCCGGCTGGGAAGTCCCCCCTCGAAGGCTGGCGGTTCCTCCCCGAGGACACCTCTACTTCCTTGGGTTACCAGTCGCAGACCTTCGAAGGCCTCTACGAGTGGCAGTTCCACACGCTTGCCTACGCGCAGAATGAGTGGAAGAGCGTTACGCCGTGGAATGCCCCTTCCTCCGCGACCCTGCAGCCTGGAGAAACTCGGACGTACGGTCTTCGCTTCGTCCTAGCGCCCTCCATTCGAGGCATTGAGGATGCGTTGCAAGCAGCGAAGCGACCGGTGGCCGTCGGCATCCCTGGCTATATACTGCCGTCCGACCAGCCCGGGAAGCTCTTCCTCAGCTTCTCGTCCGCCGTCAGTTCCATCTCCGTCAGTCCCGCCGGCGCTCTCTCCTGGGCCAAGAACACCGACGCGCAAACGTCCGCTTGGGTTGGCTACACCATCACCGGCCACACATGGGGACGCTCGCGCCTCACGGTTACGTACGCCGACGGTACCGTTCAAACCGTCCACTACTACGTCACGCACGCGGCAGTGCAGGCCATTGCGGATCTTGGGAACTTCCTGACGACGGAGTCGTGGTTCGACGACCCGACGGACCCGTTCAACAGATCTCCTTCGGTCATCAGCTATGATCGCGAAGTGAATGCGGTGGTGAAGGACGATCCGAGGGCATGGATCCCCGGGTTGAGCGATGAGGCGGGTGCAGGATCGTGGCTTGCGGCTTCGATCAAGCAGTTCGCGCAGCCAAATGCCGCGGAGGTCGCAAAGATGGAACAGTTCGTTAACGAGACGCTGTGGGGATCCATCCAGAATCCTGATGGTCAGTGTTGGCGTCGAGCTTCATAACGTATGCTAACACGTTTCTTCTACAGGGTCTGTGAAGAAGGTACGCACGCGCTGAGGCTCTCGACACCGGAGACTAACGCACGCAATAGGCCGTCTACTTCTACCAACCCGCGCTCGTGCCCAACTATGACTACCCTTCGTCTATCTTCTGGGGCAACTGGTGGTCGTGGAACCAAGCAGCGTCTTACGCGACGGACCGGGCTTACGACTACGTGCATGTCATCGCGGCGTACTGGTCTCTCTACCGCGTCGCGCGCAACTACCCGAGTCTCGTCAAAACGCACACGTGGGAGTGGTACCTCAACCAGGCCGTCATGACGGTGGCGAGCATGACGAATGGGAGGGTGGGGTACGCCGACGACGGTCTGATGGAGGAGACTGTCATCAGGTACCTATTGGACGACGTGAAAAGGGAGGGTTTGACGGCGAACGCCACGCTCATCGAGAGCCGTATGCGAGCTCGTGAAACGATTTGGGCCGGCGAGCGGTACCCGTGAGTAGCGATGAGCAACGGGGCTCGCGTCGTAGAACTGACGATGTGGGTGCCGCTCTAGGTTCGGTTCCGAAATGGCTTGGGACTCCACCGGTCAGGAGGGCGTGTACGCGTGGGCCACATACTTCAACGATACGACCACCGCTCTCAACACGCTCAACTCCATTCTCGCGTACCAACCTACTGTGCCTCACTGGGGCTACAATGGCAACGCCCGACGTTACTGGTAAGGTCCTCCTCTTGCTCTTCAACTCGAGCCTCGACTGACACCCGCATAGGGACAACGTGTACGGTGGAAAGCTGCAGCGCATCGAGCGACAAATCCACCACTACGGCAGCGGTCTCAACGCCATCCCCCTCATCTCGCAGTTCCGCGCAACACCCTCCGACTTCTACCTCCTGCGCGTCGGCTTCGCCGGGCTCAGCGGCCCGCTCTCGAACATCGACCAGGGCGGGTTCGCCGCCGCGTCCTTCCACTCCTTCGCGGACACGCTCAAGTGGGACGGGTATTCGGGCGACTACGGCCCGAACTTTGTCGGACACGCGCTCGAGATGGGCACCTACCTCATCGAGCACCCCGACTTCGGCTGGCAGGCGTTCGGCGGGAGCGTGCTCGCGACGACGCCGACGGTGCGCGTGCAGACGCTCGATTCGCTGCGTCGCCGCGTGTTCGTTGCACCCCTCGGCGCGTGGTTTAGCCTGGACGCGGGTGCCTTCTCCGAGGTCGACTTCGACCCCACGAAGAAGTCGGTGACCTTGTCCATCAGTGCTGCGGCTCCTGGGGTGTCTGGGGCGGCGCCTGCGCCTGCTGCACGCCTTGTGGTAGCTAACACCGCGCAGAACGGCCTAGGAGTGCTGAAGCCAACAGGTACCTTCAAGCAGGACGCAGGCGCGTGGGTGATACCGTTCAGTGGCGGAACAGCTTCGGTTACGCTCACGCTGTAAGACTTTGCCGAGTGAATGTCGTACTTGTAGTGTCCAAGCCAGTTCGGGAAAGTTTTCCATGTACAAGAAATTTAGCGCGACAAGGTGTAAGTACGGTTAGTGCACCATAGTCTCTACAGCAGTCTGCCTGAATACCTGTACATATGTAGGAGCTATTCTTACCACACTCTTCAACCTGCGACTCTTCAAGTTGGACAGCCTGGAGCTCGAGAGACGATTTTCGGGGAGGTAGGAATGATCTCAGCAGCGCAGCAGGTGCACACCATCTTATACAAATATGCAGTGTCGGCGATGACGGATGATCCTTCACGATCGCGGTGCAACGGCAGGAGCAGATACATGCTTTCTATCTCCCCTGGCACACGCTTCGAAGCACTCTTCAAAGATCATACTGAAGGGAATCCAGCAACGCCACGCAAGCGTTACACGACTTAGACGGGTGATAGCATGGAGGTGTGCTACGCTCCACGTCGTCGCACAATTCACTGCCGCAGGCACATAAACTAGTCCTCTCGAAGTAAGCCCCATCAATGATTGGATAAAATTTTCTGAGCAGGCACTCACCAACGCAGCAGCAGGAGTTCTTGCGGAGTACTAGCTTCATGCTGGTAGCAACGACAATCCGTCGCATCTCCTGTTGGCTCAAGAACCATCATTGGCAAAGATCCTGAACACGAAGAACTTTCCCTGCGCGCTGGATAGACTCATGATTGCGAGCACTCGGTTATCGAGTAACTCGGAGGATCAGAGGGTGCATGTTCGACGAGAGCGAGAAGACGAGAAAGCCCGGGCCGCCCTCATTCCTTCTTCCGCCGCCAGCACACCGTGTGACGGTCACATCTTCGCAACTCGCGCATGTCCCGTTTTGGAGACGGCGGCGGGCGTCAGGGCGGTAAGTCGGAACGGACGACAGCCGCAGAGGTCCACACAGGGCGATCACCTCGTACTTAGTGTCAAACCGAAAGACTGAGAACTGATGATAAAAAATTGAGGCCGATGCTACGTACGGAACTACGAGATACAAAGCATGTTGCACAGGAAAATACACTGCAGCAGTCGCAGAAAGCGGAGCAGAACCAGACACTTCACAGCAGCACCCGCCTACATACCCTATCCTACCCAACCCAATCCCTCAGGCCTCAGCTTTCCCCCCCGAGTCGGCGGCCCTTGAGTGCGTTCACGGTGACAACGCACCCGCAGGACCAGTGCCCGCAGGAGACGCCCCGAGGTGGTAAAACCCATTCGTCTGGTGGTCGAGCCCGCCCAAGTCCGGCGACGCGAGGATCGAGCTCATGTCCAGCGCAGGGTCCGAATTCAAGAACGCCATGATGTCCGCCGTCGACATCCCCACCCCACCCGCGCCGACGCCCGGGTCGGGCGGGAGGATGTTCATCGGTGACGGGCCCCCTGTGTCCATGAACGCGGACAAGCCCTGCGCGCCCCCCGAGAGCCCGAACGCGCTGGGGGACAGCGGCTGGCCCATGCCCGGCTGCTGCTGGTTGGGCTGCGGGACGGAGAACGGCTGCGCCGCGGAGCGCGGGCTGCCCCCGAGGTGGTCGAGGAACGCGTCTGTCGGCTGGTAGTCCTCTGGGCTGCCGTGGTGCGAGGGCGAGTCGCCGGAGCCAGCCGGGGAGCGTGCGTTCGACGACGCCTTTTTGCGCACGGGGCGGACCCAGGGCGGCCGATTGCTCGAGGGTGCGCCGTCTTGCGAGCGCGGGGTCTCGAGGGGTATTTGTGTGACTGAGCGATTATCAGTAAGAGTCAGGCAATGTCGGCGATGTTACTTACTCCGGCAAAACTCTTCCATGAGGTCTCCGGATCGTTGTCCGCAGATGTAGCGACCGCTGAAACGTCTCAAAAGGCCCACACATGAGCGTAGGGCGTCCAGCGCTGGAGGAATAAGGGGCCTTAACGAGTCTGAGTGACAGTTGAGCAACATCGCAACCAGTGTGCGTCCAGCTGCGGTCAATTGGTGGATAACATGGACACCATCTACACGAAAAGATTCGTCAGATATTATAATTCGCTATATCGGATCAAGCAGCACTGAAGACTCACAGTAAGTCATCAAGCCCTTCGCGGCGATGTGCAGATGCGACGAGATGATTTGCAGCGCGCACGAGTGCGCCGCGCGCATCGCCTCGATCTCCGCCTCGCCCTGGTCCGAGTCCGGTACATGATTATGCATGCGCTCCGCGACGTTCTCCGAGAAGCGGTGGCGGTAGATGAGCATGCGCACGTACTGCTCGACGCAGTGGATGCGCTCCGCCTGCGTCACGCGGATCACGTCGTTGCTCGTCATCGTCTCGACCGAGTGGGCCCAGTGCGCGGGCACCGCGCGCGCGATCTCGTCCAGCAGCGCCTCCTCCTCGCGCAGCTCCTTCCCGCGCCGGAAGCCCGTGAGCACCGCGGACGCGCGCGCGAGGAACGGCGAGCCGTCGCCCGGGCGCGAGGGCGGCACGTCGATCACGGACTCGAGCACGATGAAGAGCCGCACGCAGCTCACGAACGCGCTCAGCCGGCTCTCCGTTTCTGCGGGTTGCATGCCGACGCCGTCGCGCGTGATGAACTCGTCGTCGACGATCGTCGGTTCGCCGACGTCGCAATCCCGCAGTCGGAGCATCGGCGGCCGGCCAAAGTGCGCGCTCGCCTGCTTGTCCCACAGGTAGACGCACCAGAACGTCCGCTTCCGGACCTCGTCCTCGATTGGGTCGAAGAGGTCGTAGTCGTCGGATGAGCGATGGAGGCCCGCGTCGAAGGACATGGTCACGGACTCGGCAAGCAGGGCGAACGCCTTCGAAAGCTTCCCAAGGCCAACCGCGTATACGCCGGCGATAAAGACCGATTGAATGGTGTATAGCGTGGGTTTGTCCGCTCCAGGCAACGTCCGCAATCGCAGGTAGAGGTCGAACCATTGTGTTCCCGCGCTATTACTGTCGTTCGGGTCCGCACGCACGCGCGGGTCGTCGATGTGCCGTGAAGACAGGCAGCATATAGCGACGATGAAGGCAGCAAAGCCAGGCTCGCCCCATTTCCGGGGATTGCCATAGTCCTGCGAGTTCGGAATGATGAATTCACGTGTTACGGCAATGAAATAGAAGCCCGGAATGACCCACCGCTAGAAAACTTGGAACATGCAGGAAGGGCATGAGGTAGTATGACGTCGACAAGTAACATTGAACAAGGCTACGCAGATGCACGCACGGGTGAGTACAGCAAGAGACATGCAGTTTGGGACCCTACCTGTCCATAAGCTCGGGGACGATGAAGGTGGTGATGAGCTTCCATATATGCTCTGGATTTGTTTCTGTACGCCTCGGCTGGCGATCTGGGAACCAGTCATTTGGGGGTTGTCCATTAGGCCCCTTCCAATGCTGTTGCTGCTGCGGAGTAGACCCGCGATCAGGGTCTGGTTTTGTGACCACAGCATGGCGTTCAACGAGCAGGTCGAGGATGGGTAGGCCGGACGTCTCGCCCTGCCAGCGTGTATACCCCTCATCGTCGAAGTATAAGTAAGAAGACGCAAGCGACATGCGCGACGTCTCCTCCGCGATGGGCTCTTGGATCATAGCACTCGAAGAAGCACCAAAATTTAAGCCTGTGCTTGGACTTGAGTTACGCGAGCCGGTCTTCATGGGGCCGAAGAAGGTAGAAGGGTTGATCAGGGGGTAGGCTGTCAGTGAGGGGGGTGGAACAGCGGTTGGGAAGATGTGTGTGGAGGAGGCGAAAGAGGCATGCGGACTGGTGCTAGGGTCCACGGGCGACTGTGGCAGCCCGGCCCCTAGAGCCCCTGCGCCCGCGAACACTTGCGGGGGGATTGCCTGGATGAGCGTCTCTAACTGCTGCATGCGATCCTCCAGTGTGGCGGCGCGTCTGGGTCGTACAACCACTCAGCATACACGGAGAGAACACGCGATGACTCGATAGAACAGGATCAACTGCTTACTTGGATTTGTGCGGGTGCGTCCGTTTGCCCGGCTCCTCGAACGTGCATGCCGAATTTGAGGAGAGGCAGGACTGACACGGGTGCCCCTCGTCACACTTGATCCTCCTCCGGCTGCACGCAAGCACACAGACATGCACCGTCAGCGGACTCGTTCTGCAGACATCGGTCCGTGGACACCATGGACAGACGCTCACCGACAACGGTCGCATGCCCTGCACGCCGCGCGCACCAGCAACCCATCAGCCTCATACACTCGTACAATCCACCAGGGGCAACACACCTGCTCAGCTTGAACCGCCGCTCCTTCAGGATCGACGCCGACGCGGACGGCTTCTGCTCGGAGAAGCCGCCCGTGTCCGGGAGGATCCCCTGCTGCTGCCCCGGGGACGGTGTCTGGGATTGGTGGTGCTGCTGCTCATCGGCGGTAGGTGTAGAAGACATGGCGGGCGTAGTGCAGCATAGAACGCCGCGCAGGCGGAGAAGTGCTGGTGGGTGCGCGAGGGCGGAGCGAGGTCCGAGTCAAATCAGCCCCAGACGGCAGTGAGCTGCGAGATGCGGGGCAAGAGTACGCGGGCCAAAATGCATTATCCGGAGTGCCCGCCCATGATGGCATGACTAATGCACAGATCCACCCGCCCACGTCCACACTCCGCCCGCGCCATCACTCCTTCTCCTCCATTCTCTTCGCGCCATTGGACCGCACGGGGTCATTTCAGATGCAGCCGAGCTCCGCCTCTCCGCGGCGGTGTCGGGCGTCGGGCGTCGGCGCGCTGCAGTGAGCGCGCCCCTCGGCGCGATCGCGCTCCTATCCCGCCGTGTGCTTTGCAGGCTGCGCCGCCGCCACCGCCGGCCCTCTAACCCCTCCCGCACCCTTGACATGTCCGACAGTTCAACGTACAATAGATCATTCAAACGTCCTACGCTATCCCTCAACGAGACAGACAGCTCCCGTGTGGCGAAGTCGCTCATGTGCCCCGCGCGCACATTACGTTGTGCGCAGTCATCGCCCGGGGTTCATACGTATGGTATGCATAACGGCAGGATACGGCGCGTTCGGACGCGACCGTGTCAATGGGCCCCGCGCCGCTGATCACAAGAGCCCCCGGTCCGCGCACGCGCCCAGGAAGGCAGGGCGAAACCGGGAGCGCAGGCACGAGAACAGCTCGAACCAGCGTCGGTGTCTCACGCGATAGGCGATAGTCGTACAATGGTATACAGACCGTGGTCGCCACCACGCCCCCGCGCGAACGTACATGAGAGAAAACGGCGCAACAACGTACAACATACGGGCTCTGCTCGGCGAAACGTCCTGTGAAAAGTATCGGCTTGAATGCTTGAATGCAGCCGTGGGACTGCGGGTGAAGGAAGGGAAGGCGGAGATGGAGGGTGGAAGTGGGAAGATGGGGGGCGGGCAGAGTAGAAGATGTGTGGGCGAGATAGAAGGCGGGCAATGTATGGCGCGCTCGGGTGGTGGGCGGATTCCGGCTGGGCTGCGGAAGAAGAGTAGCAGCAATGGGCGGGCTTCTGGCCTAGAGGTCCCCGCGGGACCAATCGACAGCACGCTTCAGCTGCTCGAGCGTGATGAAGATGAGCATCGTCGTGGGTTGCAGACGCGTCCATGCCGGCAGCCAGCCCTTGAACATGAACATCGCGCCTTCGTTCCGCATGGACGTCCTGATCATCTGCATCGTCGACTTGCTCTCCGAACCTGCTGCGCTCATGATACGGCTCTGTAATCGGAGCGAGGTCAAAAGTAGAACATCGGAAACGAAACTGCTGACGTACCTTGAGCACGTCCGCGGGGGAGCAGACGGTGGTGGCCACGGTACCCTGGAAAACAGTAATCGGTAGCCGCTCGCGAACGCACGCGAAACGAACGTACCGCTGCGAAACTCGCCGTCGTGTGGACGTAGATGTTGTCCTCGAAGTAACCTGTCTTCAACAACTCGTTCTTGAAAAAATCGTACCTGAATATATCCATTCAGCCCGATGATCTCCATAGAATATAGATACTACTCACGAGGCAAGTTGGCTTGCATTCATCAAGATCGCACGGAAAACGTTAGGGCCGACTCCGCGTGCAAGTGAGGAAACGCCCTCGTCGCGGACCATCTACAAATTGGGAACGCAGGCCAGGCCATACATCAGCGTTCTCCCATGCATGGAAGTCATAATGAAGTTCTCGAACGTACCCGGTAGAGACCGTCGAGACAGTTCTTGTAGTTCAGACGCTTCTCGGGCGGCTTAGCGAAATCACCCTGCATGCGGACCATGATGATTTCTACATTCGTGTGCCAGGTAAAGTTAGCGTTCTGTTCACGGCAAGCGCGGGGAGACACCTCGTGCGCACCTCCAGGGTTCCCGACCAAGCCCGCAATACCACCGGCTAAAAAGCTTATAAGACCTTTGCCCTGAAGCACCGTGATTTCGCAGGGCACTACGTACCCATACTACCCGCTAGCGCGAGCTTCCAGGCTGGGCTCTTCTCATCTGACACTTTTGTTAGTACCTCCGATCCAACGTTCAGTACACAGGATTGACTTACTTGCTCCGATGAGCTTCTTGCTCTCGTCGTATGCCCAGAAACGACAGACAGAGTACGTCATCTGCCTCAGCCATGTCCCGGAGATGCCATCGAAGAGGCCTAGGGGACCCGCCGTGCGTATAGTCTTCCTGACCGACTCGATCATACGCTTGTCGCCCGTCGCCTGCAGCCGAACCTTCGTCAAGTCGAGCGGGCTTCACATGCAACGGTGAGCGCTCCGCAGCAAGTCTTCGTCCCTAAACCGCTCTAATAACTTACTGGGTTATAGATGCAGCGATGGTTGCAGCAAGACCTATTGTGGCGCACCAGGAACGGCATGAGAGGCAGCGCTCAGACGAACGAGAACATCTGACACACCTCCAAGCCAGAACGGATACGGCTTCTTCTTCTTCAACGGAGTCGGCGCGGGCGTGGCATCTACGACATTGACGGGCAGCGCCATGGCAGATTGCTCTATCGTCTTGGACATGGTTGCAGGTGGGGGTGTAAGGTATCCCGTCTAGCTGGGGTGATCTGAGCGGATATCTTGTAGCTGTACTGTCTAGATGCGCGCGCGTCCTGTCGAGCGTCTCGTCAATGAGTCGCACGTACGATGATAGCTCGGGGGTCGTACGAGCAGAGCAGGACGAGCGGGCGGGCGATACGTTGCAGTTGCAAGGAGACGTGCGCGCGTGTTCGAACCAGAATATCCGGGGGTATTTAGGGGAATAGGGGTCGTCCCGGGAGGCAGCAAGCCGATTCGCACCGATGGGTGAGAGATTCAGAGGGCGCGGGAGTCGGGGCGGAGACTATTGGGGATGCCTAAGGTCGCAAAGGAAGAGCGGGGCACCCGGGAGGCCACAGAGGGGCGTGAGGAGGGCCGTCAGGTGATGGTCCGGAAACATGGCCAGGGCAGCTGAGCGGATCGGGTATGGCATGGAGCTTCCCCGCGGGGTGCCGCCGAGCATAGACGCACCAAGTGTATACATGTTTCCTGCGATCGAGACCGTACAGGCAGTGTATCCTGCGCGTCGGTGGCGCAACGGGACCGTCGCGGTCAGATCCAACCCTCCAACGACCTATCGCGTGGGTCCTGTTGAGGTCCTTGCATATTCCAAGGTTGAGCTATTCGGAGGGTGTACGGCAATGACTGTGCCGAAAGAAGTAGTCAAGGAGGCGTGGAGGTCGCAAGACCAGACGTATGACGATCGTTTGAATGGAGAAGGTCAGCTGTGTCTCGACCATCGCACGCGCGCAACTCAGCATCCAATATAGCGTGGGAAGAAGAAGACACGACCACGTGATGCAAGCGCGACGCGCGAGTGGCTTGAGCACCTGGTCCAGCGGTGTCGGTACTCAAGCAGTCAGTGTAAAAGTGGATGTATGCGGTATAAAGTCATACCTGCTACAAAGTTGTAAGGATGCCCTTATCCGTGTTTATTACGCTTGCTACAGCTCAGCGTAAGATGAGGCAGTCTCAATTGCTGAAAGTCGATGGCGCGAAGTCGGGGACAAACAAGGTGGGAGAGGGGGAGATAGGTAGGCGATAGGAGCTCGAGGTAGAGTGGCTGCTTATATATGTCGCTCCGCGTATGAAGAGAAATGTGAAGTGGTAATCAGGGTTCCGAGGTGTGGCTATCTTACGGTGCAGCGAATTGGATGAAGGAACTTACAAAGTTGCCTTTCTAGAAAGTCCAACTTTTCCGGTAGGATGTTCCACAGGAAATATGCCTCGGACGACCGTAGAATTCCACAGGGGAACATATGGAGAGTGAGGCAGTCACATCAGTTTCTATATACTGCACACTATGTTAATCACACCCGAGGGAATTGTCTGTGGCCGCATCAGAGTCATACACCAGTACTGACAAACGCAAGAGGGACAGAATCGATACTATTACTAGCATAGTAATCGTGAGTACAACAGTCCTGAGCTAAAGCGAACAAGCTAATGATACAAGGTCTAGAAGTCAGGTCAGAATATCTATCTATCACGATGGTCTAAGCATAACCGAAAGACTCGACGTGAAGCACAACACTCGGACCACCCTCGACGACAGTCGAGACCGGGATGCGAAGCGCGGACCGACACGCTCGCGCAACTCCCTGCGAGCCGCACACTGCAAAGACGCACGCGTCAGCTAAGGTGCCAACGGTGGACTCTAGATTCAAACACACCCGTAACAGAAAGACGGCCCACGTTCGCGTCGACCTCCGCCCGGAGCAGCGCGGGGAGGTCCGGGCGCCCTTGCGAGACCTGCACCGCGGAGAAGTTGAGGAGCGACGACGGCCTGCTCTTCCCAGTCGCGGTCCCCTCGGAAGAGTGCACCGAGTCGTCCTCATTCCATGAGTCCGCGGGCACAAGCCCAGGGGTGCTCCCGGACGTCACGAACAACCGGATGGAGATATCGAGCCCGGCGGGCGCGAGCTCGAGCGCTTCCGTGAGCGCCTTCGAGACCCACTCGATGTGGCCTGAGAACAAGTTAGCCGACGTGGGAGCGGGGCAGGGGCGGGTGGTACTCACTGGCTTCACGGATGGACCAGATGAAGACGAGCTTACGGCACCGGCTCTTCCCATTCTGGACGTGACTGAGAACGCCGAGGAATGTTGACAGCGAGAAAGATACGCCAGAGCCACCTATACCATCATCGTCAGCGACCGTAGCACTCTGCAGCACTTCCAAAACGAGACGTACCAGCGACGAGTACGACTGTGTCATCATGGTCCAGGTTAGGCGAGAATCCGTACGGCCCATCGACCAACACTTTCACCTTCCCGCCCGCCTGCGCGATCTGCGCGAGGCGCTTCGTGAAGCCCTCGCGCACGTTGATCAAAAAGACAAGCTCCTTCCAGTACGGCGTCGCGTCCGAGCCCGACGGCGGCCCCGCCTTCTCCGCATCTCCGACAGTCGGCGAGCTCACGCCGTTCAACTGGTATCGCGCGTCGACGCTCGCGATCGTGAACGGGTGCGCCTCGAGCGGGAACCCGGACACGCCCGGCATGGTGAGGAACGCGGTCTGGCCGGGCGTCCAGCGGAAGTGCGGCGGGCGCTGGAGGTGCAGGCGCACAAAGTGCGGCGAGAGCAGCTCGACGGACGCGTCGAGCCGTTTTGCGGTCTTCGAGAACCCGAAGTAGAGGTGGTTGTAGAAGACGAGGCGCGCGAGGCGGATCGCGCGGTCGAGCCCCCAGATGAGGAAGCACGGCCAGATGTAGAACCCACTGCGCTCGAAGTTGGTGTGGAAGTATCCGCCGAGGAGGAAGATGCTGTGCGTGAGAAGACAAGTCAGGATGTATTTTGTGCAGGGGGATAGGAGGCAACGTACAGGACCATCAGAAAGTGTGTGAAGTAAAACACCTCGTACACCTGCGCACGGATGGGGCGCAGGGAGACGAGGATGAGGACTGTCAATGCGACCAAGGCAGTCAAGCCGATACGGATGAACCACTCGTCGTATGCCGCAGGCACGAGGCTATATCACGTTTTCCGTCAGCATCCCACGGTACACGTCGGTATGAGCGGAACATACTACGAGATCTGTTGCGCAGGAAAAGAATAAGCAATCGAGATTGATGACAGAGGGATCGAGCCGCTACTTACCTTGGCGCCACCATGGATCCAGAGTATGACGAAGACGACGCGCGCCGTCATACGATGGATGTAGTTTAGCTACAACGCAACCGTTAGACGATGCGTGACAAAATATAGAAGAACGGAAATACCTTGTCGTAGCTGATACCGGTGATATCTATGGAGATGAGATCTGTCAGTGACGGCCAAGAGGAGCCATGCAAAAGCCACCCACATGCGATAGGGTTATTCTTAGTGCCAAGGGCTGTGACCAAGGGCAGCTGGCTGGCACCTATCGCGCCCGCCCTGCCTCCCCAGTACGTGATATCGAGTTTGGAGCCAGTCGTGGTCGTCGCTGCGTACAACGTTAGATGGATGGTACCAATGCGCAGAAATGTCACGTACTGTTGACGAACTCCCATACAAAGAGCGCGATGATGTAGGCGGCGGTGACGAACACCTCTGCGAGATTGAGCGTGTACGACTGGCCAATCTCCAGCGTCCACCGGAAGGCAACTACGCGGTAAAGATTGACAGCCGCGAGGGGAACACGTCGCCACGAGAAACGGCGAGGGGAATTAGACCGTCCCGCAGTCTCAGCGTCTCCTGCCTGCTTCCTGACAGGACGGCCAGAAGAGAGCTTGGAAATCCCCCAGGATACGAGCTGGCAGATGGACACGAGAGCAATGAAGCTGGCTACGAACCACCAGACCTCGCGAGGATACTGCTTGTTATGGGCACCGCGAATAGCCCGGTTGGGATCCATGGGCGGGGCAGAGGGGGAGGCCGGAGCATTGGCACGAGGCGGAGCGTTCATGTCGAGTCTTCAGGCTGGTTGCTCGCGCGTGCACGGGAGGGCCGAAGGGGGGAGGGCACGGGGGAAGTCCTGCCTTTGCTCCTGATCTATACGCGAGCTTAAATAGCACCACTGGGTTGGCTAGGCAAGGGACCGAGCAATGCGCAGCCACGAGGAGCCCCTGCGGAGGGCGGGCATCGAGGCATACGAGTTCTTTGATGTCCATTTGCGAGCGGCGAAGGGTGCGACGGACCGCCGTGCTAAAATCCACTCGGGGCACATGGCTCCGTCATCGGGGGTCTTCTCTAAAGAAGCACCTCCTCACCGGGCACGGTCAATCGAAGCGGATCGCACCAGCGCGTATCTGGGCCGTCCGGGAGTTGAGCGGGGTGGTCGCACAAACACGGAGTTCCCGTACGTGATTTGCTGCGGGTGTACGCGAATCGTAGTTCCACATGCGGAAATGCATCCGCCACCGATGGTGCCAGGTGCACTTGAATCACCGATGTGCCCGACGTGATGTTACATTCGAAGAGCTCGTTGCTGAGATGTGGTGTCTTCAGGGGCTAGTAGTAAGCGGAGACTTGATAACGGAACGTGAATCGAGCTCACTTGCACCCTGAGCTAAGATGTCGTCGCGTGAGGCATCGTTCGATGAGTGACCCTCCCAGCCCTGGCCGACCATCGCCCGTTCGTACTTGACAAAGTTGGCGCCAAGCCGTAGTCGACCAGTGCTGGCACTTCCAGAACATCATAGCCCCTTTGACGTGGTGAGGATTTAGGAGGGGCCCATTGGTGGAGCAACATGATTGTACTGTCAAGCAATGGCGTAAGCGTTGGTAACACAACCCAGCGTCGATCGGCAGAAACTACATCCGAGCTATAAACGCGATACGAGCAGGGCGATGGCGCAACTGCTCAATGGTGCCAACTGCGCGGACAGCGAATGCACCATGCATTGCAGTTTGATGCGGGGCGGGACCACAACGCGTCGCATGGCATAGCGTCTTCGACAGCGTAGCAACGCCGCGCGAGTATCAGGAGATCACCGCTGAATTATCAAAATGGCACCGCCGATTGGTCTTATCTTGTGCTGTTCGAGAACGCCGGGAGTCTGAGTCCGGGAACTTCTGATACGATAAGCCGTCTCGAACACGTTCGTCCCGTGTGGTAGGCACTGCGAAGAGAAAGGAGCCATACTGACGTGCAGGTTTTGCTCCGCTGCAAGCATATGTCATCCTCGGGGATCTAGAGCCCGAAGTCTGCCGAAGAGCTTGTTTGACACGTGGATGCGCTCAGGAAGATGACGCAGACCAAATAGATAGCAGGGTGCTTGACGAATGCGCTGTGGGTTGACACAGCGCAGCTGAGTCACTCTGGCAACTCCTGCAGCCTGTTGAACGATTATGATGCCTGCTGCGGGTTCTGCACTGCCCGTACGTGAAAAGGGGCCGCTTCTACTATTTCCTTGCGGTTAGTGCTGCCATATTTCGCATGGTAGTTGATGTATCGGCGTACCGTGGGCGGTATACGAACGTACACACATCCTTCTTCCGGTGGGTTCCATGCTAGAGATATATCGATGACGTTCCACAGCAGCGGTCCTCGTAAACCAGGCTTCGATGTCATCTGAGACGCGCGCATGGCCACGGGAGACGCAGTCAGTCATGCCGTGGGCCGAATGGCCAGTGCGAAAGAGCACTAATAAATGAAGAGTCGTTGCATGGGAAGGATCGAGGAAGAGCAGGGCCAGATAAAGTATTTACGAGAGTGCGCTGTGGCAGAATGATCGGAACGTTCTTGCTGCGGACGGACGTTGGGGGGCTTCGGGGCGGCCCGGATGAGCCCGGACGGCGCGACTTTGTGTTGAGCACAAGATCGATCATAGTGATCTCTGCGATCGAACTGAGCCATGCTCGAGTGCTCACCGGAGTCCCGAGACGAGTTGATCAGTACCGTGCCGCCGGCCGACCTCTCAGCTGAAGAGGATTTACCACGACATAGTACATGCATTGTTTAGTTCTGTTGGTGGCGCAACGCGTACAAATACGGATCTTGCGGGACCAAGGAAAGTCCAGTACGCCAGTATTGTACGGTGGGACAGCCCGAAGGACCTCGGAGGATACTAGGCGCTACTCGAATACTTTGGCAACGTAAGAACTCGACATCGCGACGACGTCGCTTTCGTATCATAGAAAATCACGAGGGGGTCCATGCTATCGCTCCACGTGGTTGTGTTGAGTGCATGCGGCTCGGGCGCTGAGATACATTCATAAATCGTGAGTACGTCGCTACAGTAACTACTATATCGTAGTCTGGAGTCATTCTATAGGGAACCAACTGCTCCCCGTGAGCCTCAAGAACCTCGGGACAGCAAGGTGGAAGCCGAAACTAGGCGAGGCATACGCCAAAGAGACGGGAGAGAAGACTATTGTACAAGCGAACTGAAGGGGCACCCGCCCCACTATCAGAAAGCACATAACAATCGGGCATGGGGAGCAGCACCGGTCTGGGCAACCGCGCGCTTCCGTCTAAGCATATCTACGCATAACCGAAAGACTCAACGTGCAGCACGACGCTGGGGCCGCCCCTCAACGCGGTCGACATCGGGAGCCTGAGCGCGGAGCGGCATGCACGCGCAATGCCTTGCGAGCCGCACACTGAGTCAATATGGCGTCAGCAACGTCATCAGCACGCAAATAGATCTATGGTTGCACATACCCGTCACGGAAAGTCGGCCGGTGTTCGCCTCGACCTCCTCGCGCAGCATCGAAGATAGGTCGGGACGACCGTGCGCCAGCTGGACAGCAGGGAAGCTGAGCAACGACGACGGCTTCGTTTTGGTGACAGGGGAAACGCCCTCCGAGGAATGGATGGACTCGTCTTCGGTCCACGAGCCCTCCTTGGTGAGGGGCTGCGCATTTTGGGCGGTAACGAATACTCGGATGTTGATTTCGACGTTGGAGGGCGCCAGTTCGAGTGCCTTGCTGAGTGCGTCCGAGATCCACTCCATGTGGCCTACGCAGGTAAGAGTGGTCAGGCATGATTGTTTACTTCGGGACACACGACGACGGAAATGAGGAGGTGAAACTCACTGGTTTCGCGGATGCACCAGACGAACACGAGCTTCCGGCATCTGCTCTTCCCGTTCTTTATCTGGCTCAACACACCCAGGAAGGTAGACAGCGTGAAGGTCACACCAGAGCTCCCTGTGAAGCGTCGTGTGTTAGCATTCACCCACCAGCACACAAGACGGCACATTACCTGCGACGAGCATGACCGTATCGTCGGCGTCCAGATCCGGCGAGAAGCCGTACGGGCCGTCGACGAGCACCGTAACCTTTTCGCCACGCGCTGCGCTGTCGGCCAGGCGGCGTGTGTACCCCTCGCGGACGTGGATGAGAAACACAAGTTCGTGCCAGTACAGCGTCGCGTCTGAGTCCGAGCCAGCATCGGAACCGTTCTTCTCGGAGTTCAGCGCGCGTACGGCCTTCGCATCGTCCAACGCGTACCGCGAGTCCACACTCGCGATCGTGAACGGGTGCGACTCGATCGGGAACCGCGACACGGTCGGCATTGCAAGGAACGCGGTCTGGCCGGGGGTCCAGCGGAAGTGCGGCGGGCGCTTGAGGTGGAGGCGGACGAGATGGGGCGAAAGCAGCTCGACGGACGCGTCGAGTTGGTGGGACACCTTGCTGAACCCGAAGTAGAGGTGGTTGTAGTAGACGAGGCGCGCGAAACGGATTGCGCGATCGAGACCCCAGATGCCGAAGCACGGCCACAGGTAGAAACCGAATTTCTCCTCGTGGGTGTGGAAGTAGGTGGCGAGGAGGATGACCCTAGAACGGCGCGTTATGAGAGCGGACGTGGGCAGGGATACAAGATGTACTCACAACACCGAGAGGACGTGCACGTAATAGAAGAGTTCGTAAAACCGCGCACGGATCGGCCGGAGGGACACAATAACGAGGATGGAGAAAAAGCCCCCCGCGAGGAACCCCAGTGGTACAAACCACGAAGGGTACTCCGAGTTATCGAGACTAGAAAAATGAGATAGTGAGTATTCAAGAAGGCACCCTTTACTTTTCGTACTCACTGGGTGAACTAGAGAAGACGACCGGGGTCAGCGAAGCTCTTGAAAGATGAGACGTGAACGAGCGCTGACTCTGGCGGCTCCGTGCACCCAGACTAGTATGAATATAGAACGAGCAATCATGCGATGGATGAATTTCAGCTGAAAGATGGAAGACGGTCAGACTCAGTATGCCCCTCAACACCTTACGAAACGTGACTTACCCTGTCAGAACTGACTCCCGTGATGTCTACAGAAGAAGAGTCAATACTATGACCGCTATCTGTCGTCGACGCAGGCAGCTTACATGAGAGCGCGTTGTTTTGAGTTCCGAGGAGAGTTACCAAAGGCAGCTGGCTCGCGGCGAGGGCCCCTGTCCTGTTCTCCCAGTAGGCCATGAGCAGTTTGTCGCCGGCCAGGCTCGTCGCTATACAGCCGGTGTCAGTATGACCATAAGAAAGATCTACAACTGAAACTCACTGCTAACGAATGACCACACGTAGAGAGCCACGATGTACGCGCAGACGATGAACAGCTCGGCGAACGTGAGGGTGAATGATTGGCCAATGTTCAGCGTCCATCGAAAGGCAACGACCCGATATGTGTTGAGCAGCGCCAGAGGAAGACGGCGCCAAGAGATGTGTCTCGTTCCCGAAGTCGCGCCGCCCTCGCTGTCCGGCGTCCTACGCTGGGAGGAGGGACGCCGCGCCGCACGCTTCGTCATGACCCACGATACGAACTGGCATAGCGCGACGAGGGCGATGAAGCAGGTGACGAACCACCACAGCTGGCGCGGGTACGCCCTGTTACGCCCTGTGCGGATAGGTTTGTCAGGGTTTGGTGCGGCGCGGGCATAGAGCGCGGGCGTTGAGAACGCATCCATATTCGCACCGGATGGGTGCAGGGAGGGAGTTTGACGGGGGCGGGCCTCCTGTCGGCCCACTCGGATGTCGCTACGCCCTTTAATAGCGGGCGGTGCATGTCCCCAACGGCAGGGCGGGCGGGGATGGGAAAAAGCTGACGCACAGGGGGGATGCTACATGCGACAGCTGGTATGCCGTCTTCGGAGGAGCGGAAAGAACGACACGGCCCGCCGCATTGGAGAGGCACCGAGGCCTAGGGTTCATTCTAGAAGCAGCGCAACAGCATGGGTGAGCGGTCAAACCTTGCTGATGCCAGAGCAATTTTGTATCGGCCGGAGAAGAAGCGGGTCGGTCAAAGTGGCGTCTGCTGCCGTTGTACGTGATGCATCGCAGATTGGGCTGCTCGCCTTCGATTCGATCGGTGGCTGAGGGCGGTGGCCCTCTGGTATATTGCCTGGCGGACAACTCTGCCTGTCGCGCCCAGTGAGCATCCCCGAAAATCGAATGAACGTGGTAGATAGGTACACACCGAGCCCAGAAATCATCTAGTCCTCCGGACTTTCGTCCCTGATTCGGCGCCAGTGTGACGGGTAAACCGCGGCCGGGGATGACATTGCAAGTCGGAATTCGAGGGGGGTTGGTCAAATCCGAGGAAGTTGCAAGATCGCCACTGCCATGTCGCAACATATGGTCAAGCCGAGATCGAAGTAAGAACATGAACTGTGGTGTAGCGCGGTGTACATGTGCAGACATCGCCTGACCTTACGGCGTCGGGGACGGCGCAGAGGCATCACAGGATGGAGGAGGATTATCTTGGGGACGAGAAGCACCCCGGACCGAGCGCCTGTCATATCAGATAAGACAGCCGCGTTGCATCAGTTGTCTTATCTGATATGCAACGCATCGGTTGCCTTATCAGATATGATAAAGAGCTTCTCCGCCCCTTCTCCGCCTGCGAAGCGCCAACCGAGGGCGAATGACCATCGTTCTGTCGGATCTAGATCAGTGACCAGTCTGACGGGGATGTCTCAGCATAGCACGCCCAGACATTGGGGGCCGACGACGCCGAAGAGCACACGTGGAAAACATAAGGATGCACACCTGCAGATACACATCTCGACATTACGACAACCACCACGACCGTTGAAGCCCCATCTTGCCGAACTGGATCTACCCCGCGAGCTGGTCAGTCGGGAATCACGTTAACGGAGCCCAGAGTCGCGAAATTGGCACACCGGAGTTTGGCCCCGATATTGGCAAACGTGTGCGAACATAGCCCACCATCGCGACCACCACATAGTTGGTGCGGTAGCGACGCATGACAGACATTCATTGGCTGATGTATTTTGCCCACAGAAGGGACTTCAAGAGGCCGTCCGACAAGAGGAAGTCTTCCTGAATGGTGCGTTCGAGTCTTGAACTATGAATAACTCCCCCGTATTAGCGCAGATCGCGAGGATGTGTGAATAAACATACCTGGGCCACGGTATGTGCACTCGTATCGCAGCACGAACGTCCGCATGGTGCTCATGAAGGTGCTCCGTCGTGATATCTTTGGATTGGCGGTACGACGACGGAGTCCCGATGACAATGCGCCCGGCGCTGTCGGAGGCATTCTGACAGTCTGACATAGACAGTAAGTAGCAAGGTCGAGACGCTGTACGTTACCTGTACGGGAGGCTTTACGGCGGAGACAATCACTCTGGAACAGCGACTTCACTTAGTCCTCGCTGTGGGATAGGTCATGACATTGCGTAGATCGACTCACCTTCCATTGATGCTACTTGAGGTAGGCAGTGTGTAGAACGTCGGACACGTTTCGAACGTTCTGCAAGAATGAGCGAGCCTTCATGCGCAGCAACGGCCGAATATGAGAGTTCTGCCACTTAGCACGAGGCAGGCGCGGCGGCCCTCCTTCAAGACGCTCAACGTTCCGCAGCTTCATGCGTTGCGTCGAATGTCGTACGAGCTGCGCGCAGGTGATCCTCCCTTGTATCCTATCGGAGTCCAGGCGTCTCCCAGTGGCGGGTCAGAACCCTTCTGCGCACCTGCCAGACAGTCTGCATGGGAAAGACAACTCAAAACGCGTCGGCAACACCGTTTTGCAGCTTCTCAACGGACCAGAAGAGAAGGCGCACTCTCTTTCCGCCTCCCCGGGATCGCACGCTATTTGTGGGCGAGCTGCGAGAGCGGCCCGCAACGTTCGCCGCGACCACTGATCGGCGGGTACAGTGGGAGTCCCTTACGATGCGGTCATCCGATTTTTGCCGCGTCGCTGTGCTCATAGTGCGCCGGCAAATGGGGTCAGCTGAGCTCTTCCCCGCCGCCGCAAGATCGTTTGAGTGAGGCGCAACTAGCGCTAGAATTGCACTCACCTTCGTGCGATGGTCGGCTTTCAGGTACGTTGTGTCGTACTGGAAAATCAAAGGGTCTCATAGGGTAGCAGTTTTGAGTACCCGGTGGTGGCACTACAGCCCCGGTGTCTTCTTGTGAGCCACCGGCTTCTTGAGGGACTCTGCCAAAAATGTTGCACCGACGACATGCTTGGGCGCTCTGGAACACGAAGCCCGTGAAAGCGCACTATACTGTAGTATACTGCCAATTGGGTGACACACCTAGATGACGTCGAGTAGCGTACGATAGGTGGTGTAAGAGTTATGAGACGCTATGAATACCTCTAACATCTATTCAACTAATCGAGTCGTATATAGTCTATGGCCAGGTCCGAGCTGAGCAGAATAGATAGCTTATTCACGGCTCACGTCACTACATGCAAAGTTAGGCAAGCGTCTGCGATAACAGGAGAATAAGCGTACCGTCCGAAGAGCTTGACGTACAGCCAGTCGGTGGCGACGAGTGTGCGGTTACGAACCGAGAAGAGCGTGCTGAGGTACACGCTGCGCCAGAAGAGGTACTGTGGGCGAGTGGTTAGTGTATGCGTCCTTGAAGTGTACGGGAGGACGCACAGTCGCGATACCACCGGATGCGAACTGTATCCGAACCCGTTAGTGATGAACAGTATATAAGCATTGTATCAACGTACGTTTCCGTTGAAGAACGGAAGATCCGCAATGGCCTTGTCCGATCCGATGTAGCTGCATAAGGCGTAAGCAATGAAATTAGAGAATTATCGCGTGAAAATGGCTTACGCAAGGGAGCCCTGGTGGGAGTACTTGAACGGGCGGAGCTTCTCGAGCTTTGCGAGGCGCTTCTGGATTTGCTCGCGCTCCTCCTTTGCCTCGGGCTCTGACGCGGTTTGTAGCGCCGTCAGGCGCGCATCGAGCTCATCCTTCTTCGCGATCTGCGAGAGAATACGTGCAAGGTAGGCACCTTCCTGGGAGGCGACCTGCGCGGTCGGCGCGTACGAAGTAGCTGAGCAGTCACCGATCGCGAAGATGCTGCCGTTTGAGCCCTCCATGCGGAGGCATTCTGATGCACATGTTGATACGAGCTCAATCTATGTTCACTTTGTGATGCACTCACCATCGACAGTGATACCGCGCCTGTTCGTCTGAACGTCGGGGAACTTCGACATCAAGTCCCGGGTGACCTTGCGAAGGGTGTTGCCCTGCATAGCGCTCTATCAGCATCTCACATGTCGTTCTTCGATGTCAGTGATACTGACCGCAGCCCAAACAACGAGGCCGCAGGGCACCTCAACGATGGTCTTGTCAGGCATCTGGAGGACAACGCTCTTGTCCTTGATCTCCTTGACCATCGTTTTGGTCAAGATATCAATCTTGGCTTCCTTGAAGGTGGACTCGGTGTAGTCGATGAGCTGCTTGCTGAACATCGGCAGCACGGAGGGCAACGCCTCCACGAGGGAGATGCGAACATTCTCCGCGAGCTCGGGGTACCACGACCGAAGGTCCTGTTCGAGGAAATCGTGCAATTCACCGCTATCCGGATGTCAGTTTCCTTGACTGATCGCAATAGGGTTGTATGCATACCTCAACTCAACACCGGTAGGGCCGCCACCGACGACGACCTGATGTTCAACGTCAACAGCAACCCCGGTTCGATCAAAGATACCGACTCACCATGTGAAGCAATCTCTTGATCTCTTCGGTGCTCTGACCAGGGAAGGCAGCGGACTCAAGGCCTAATGACGAGTTAGATGGGGTCATGCATAAATATTCAGTGCCCTTACAGTCCAAGAAACGACGCTGCATCTTCTCCGCATCCTCGAGTTCCTTCATGAAGCAAGCGTTTTCTCTGACACCAGGGATGTTGAAGGTCTGAACCTCAGCACCGACGGCAAAGACCAAGTAATCATAGGGTATCGTTGTGGTGGAGACCAATCCCTGGATCTCAGAGGTATCTAGGGTGATGTCCTTAGTTTACGCGGGAGCGCGCATCTGGGTGTACTTACCAGCAAACGTCACTGTCTTGGTGGCGGGCTGGGACGGGTGGGGTGAGTATATAACAGTACTGACATCGACATATTACTCACATCGACGTCCGTCGCGGACGCTTCGATCACAGTGACTTGACGCTTTTTATGACGCGTGACATAACGCGTGGCTGCCGCAAAAGTCAGGTGGCCGCTCGGCAGCAGAAGGACTATGACGCAACTTACGCTGCAAGATTGAGCGCGGACTGAGCGTACCCACCGCCACGCTGGGCAAGAGCGGCGTGAACAGGAAGTAGTTCTTCGGGCTAATGACAATCTACTCGCACCGTTACGGCGGGCACGTCGCACAGAGGTGAGAACGTGTTACTCACCACATTGTAATCAGCCGTCTCCAGCGAGTTGAGCAGACTCGTAGCGCCCCATCCGCTTCCCAAAATGACGAGGGTCTTCTTGGTCGGGTCGTGAGGCAGCTGGACACCAGGCGTGCGATCCTTCTGCGCGACATAGTAAAATGCCGTACCGGTGGCGATAGTCACCAGAGTGATGCTTCCGGTGACCTGTAGGAAGCGCTTCCACAGTGACGCTCTGGGCGGCGGCGGCGGCGGCGGCTTCTCAAGCGCACGAATGTGAGAAATATGCAAGCGACGCGGTCGAGGCCAACAACATACCGCAGATGCGCCTTCAGTCCCCGTGGACAGCAATCTCCTGGAGAACGAGGAGCGCGGAAGCACGGCTGGTCGAGATCTGACCAGGCTTCGGCCGAGAACTAAGAATTGTCCGGTGTATAATCAGAACCGCCTGGATTCCTAACGGAAAGGTTTATGCGGGAACATACGTCTTGATGCCTGCATGGCCATATTGCGACAGAAGGCAGCACCTGCGCGTCGAGAGAGGGGGTAAGGGAGACGGAGGGTACGCCGAGGGCAGAGTCGAGGTCGTTGTGGTCGATGATGAAATTCTGCGCGCTCACTCGTTCCGACCTTTGACGACCCTCGCCGAGGTTTTCCGGCACATTTTAAAGCTTATCGAGACTTATTTGGGCTTTGCGTGGGCGTAAATATTAATAAAATAGAACCCCCCCGATCTGCTCGGACCGGAGTCATTCATATTTCTCGGACTTTGCACTTGGACGCCATCTCCTCCCAACGCCGGTGAGAAAAGCGCTACGCCCGTGGCGCGAACGTGCGAAGGTACCATGCATATACTGAGCGGTCGACAGGTCTTCATACCCCCTTCGTAGAGGGTTCCTCTGCAAAATGGCCTCCGTCGACGTCCGGAAAGTCTCCATCCTCGGCAAGGAATCCATCCACTGCGGCTTCCACCTTATCCCGTATATCGTGCAAACGGTCATCGACACTCTCCCATCCTCCACGTATGTTCTAGTCACCGACACCAACGTCGGGAACCTCCATCTCTCCGCGTTTCAGGCCGAGTTCGACTCTCGCAAGTCTTCGACTAATGCTAGGTTCTTCACATTCGTGATCGCGCCGGGAGAGACCAGCAAGAGCCGCGAGGGCAAGGCGGAAGTCGAGGACTTCCTGCTACTTAACCAATGCACGCGCGACACCGTTATCCTCGCTCTCGGCGGAGGAGTCATTGGCGATCTCGTCGGTTTTGTCGCAGCTACTTTGTGAGTACCCGCCCGCCCGCAGTCAGGCACATAGTCTAACATGGCACAGCATGCGTGGAGTACGGTTCGTGCAAATTCCAACGACCCTACTCGCCATGGTCGACTCCAGTGTTGGGGGAAAGACCGCGATCGATACGCCTCACGGCAAGAACCTCATCGGCGCCTTCTGGCAGCCTGAATACATCTTCATCGATGCGGCTTTCCTCGAAACGCTCCCCGCAAGGGAGTTCTCGAACGGCATGGCTGAGGTCGTCAAGGTGAGCAACTATTCATGTCCGCACACTACGTCAACCATGTGCCCCACGTTCGGGGCGATGTGGGCGAACTGGTAAGACGATATTGGAAGTATACAAATAGTCAGCTCACGGTGCTTTGTCTGATGCGCGCGCGTTCGACATGCCTCTTCTACGTTCGACAACCATGCACCGCGCTTCTATGAACAACGTGCTGACATTCTCTCTAGACCGCTGCTATTTGGAACGAGATGGAGTTCTCTGCGCTCGAGTCGCGCGCCGCCGAGATCTTCGCGGCTATTCAAACCCCATCTGTCAATTTCGCCGGGCGCACGGAGGCGACGCGCTCGCCTGCGCAACAGCTCCTTCTATCCGTCATCGCCGGCTCGATCGGTGTCAAGGCGCATATAGTCACTATCGACGAGCGCGAGACCGGCCTGCGCAACCTCGTCAACTTCGGGCACACCATAGGCCATGCGATTGAGGCCGTTCTCACCCCTGCCATGCTCCATGGGGAATGCGTTGCGGTCGGCATGATTCTTGAGGCGGAGGTTGCTCGTCAGTTGGGCATCCTTAGCCAAGTCGCGGTCGGACGTTTGACAAGGTCCCTGAAGGCTTACAACCTGCCGGTGTCGCTCTCCGACCCCAGGATTGCGAGCCTGCCTGCTGCGAGCTCGCTTTCAGTGTCGAAGCTACTCGACATCATGCGCATCGACAAGAAAAACAGCGGTCCGCAAAAGAAGATCGTCATCCTTTCGCGCATCGGTGCGACATACGAGCCTAAGGCGACCGTCGTCGCAGACAAGGTCATCGAGAAGACGCTTTCCGAAGCGGTCAAGGTCGTACCCGGCACTCCGAGCAAGAGCCCCATTCGGATGGCGACTCCAGGCAGCAAGAGCATCTCGAACCGCGCGCTCCTTCTCGCGGCGCTCGGAAGTGGTACCTGCCGGCTCAAAAACCTCCTTCACTCCGACGACACGCAAGTCATGATGAACGCGCTCGTCGAGCTGCAGGGCGCGAAGTTCGACTGGGAAGATGGAGGCGAGACTCTCGTTGTCTCCGGTGGCGCCGGGGCGCTTTCTGTTCCCAGCGGCGGAAAGGAAGTCTATCTTGGGAATGCAGGTACAGCGGCGCGCTTCCTCACGACCGTGTGCACGCTTGTGCAGGCGCAGGGCACAGGTCAGCGTACGATCATCACGGGCAACGCACGCATGAAGCAGCGTCCGATCGGACCTCTCGTCGACGCGCTCCGTGCCAACGGCAGCAGCATCGACTATCTCGAAAGCCAGGGCTGTCTCCCGCTCTCCATCGCCCCGGCCGGCCTGAAAGGCGCGCACATCCAGCTCGCTGCGAGCGTGTCTAGCCAATACGTGTCGTCTATTCTGCTCTGCGCGCCCTATGCTGCGGAGCCCATCAAGCTCGAGCTCACCGGCGGCCAGGTGATCTCGCAGCCGTACATTGACATGACCATCGCGATGATGAAGACATTTGGGATCGAGGTCATCCGGGAGAAGGACGCCGAGAGCGGGAAGCTGCTGGACGTGTACCGCATCCCGAAGGGCGCGTACACCAACCCCGCGGAGTACAACATCGAGTCAGACGCGAGCAGCGCGACGTACCCGCTCGCTATTGCGGCGATCACAGGCACAACGTGCACGATCACGAACATCGGGTCCGCGTCGCTGCAGGGTGACGCGCGATTCGCGAAGGAAGTCCTCGAGCCGATGGGCTGCAAGGTTGTGCAGACCGAGACCGAGACCACGGTGACTGGCCCTCCGGTCGGCCAGCTGCGCGCACTTGGACTGGTAGACATGGAACCGATGACTGATGCTTTCCTGACCGCGTCCGTTCTCGCTGCTGTTGCAACTCAACCGCCTTTGGCGGGAAGGGCCGTGGAGGGTGGCAAGCCCAACGCGACGCGCATTATCGGTATCGCGAACCAGAGAGTCAAGGAGTGCAACCGTATCAAGGCTATGATCGACGAGCTCGGTAAGTGACGTTCTGCCGCGCGAAGCAACAGTACGGCTGACTTCCTGAGAAGCCAAGTTTGGTGTGGAGACCCTTGAGCTGGACGACGGCCTCGAAGTGTACGGAAAACCATTTTCGGAGTTGAAGGAGGGTGTTAGCGTGCACTGCTACGATGACCACCGCGTCGCGATGGCGTTTAGCGTGCTGGGCAGCGCCATCAAGGACACCATCCTTGAAGAGAAGCGCTGCGTCGAGAAAACCTGGCCCAATTGGTGGGACGACCTCGAGAACAAGGCATGTTGGCTTGCCCTTGATCTTGTCCTTCATACTTACCTATCTCCAGATTGGTCTTGCAGTAGAAGGTGTCGAGCTTTCCTCTCTGCACGAGATCGCTTCCGCCAGCCGTCCCGCGGAGGATGCCTCGCAATCCTCTGTTATCATCATCGGCATGCGCGGCTCCGGCAAGACGTTCATCGGCGAGCTTGCAGCAAGCGCTTTAGGCTGGCAATTTGTCGACGCAGACGCCGCTTTCGAAGAAAAGCACCAGACGGGCGTCCGCGAGTTCGTGCACAAGAGCGGGTGGCCGGCCTTCCGCGATGCAGAAACAGAGATACTGCAAGAGCTCCTCTCGCAGAACGGAACCGGTCACGTCATCAGCCTCGGTGGCGGTATCGTCGAAACCCCGTCCGCACGCGAGCTCTTGAAGGAGTACACCAAAACAGGCCCTGTCGTGCACATCGTCCGAGAGATCGATGAAGTCATCGGCTATCTTGGCGAAGAGACTTCGCGCCCTGCCTACGGCGAGCCCATCGTCGAAGTCTACAAGCGACGTGCTCCTTGGTTCGCGGAGTGCTGCAGCTACGAGTTCGTCAACTACACGGGTGTGCTGGCCTCCTCTGGGACGCCTGCTCATGACGACTCGAAGGCGGCACCTTCGTCTCTGAGCGTCCGTGAGGAGGTATCGCGGTTCTTCAACCACATCACAGGGCAGCAGGCCAACCTTGCCCCGAACCTCGCGAAGGGGAAGAGGTCGTACTTCCTCTGCCTCACATACCCTGACATCACGCCCGCGCTTCCCCATGTGCAGGAGATGACTGCTGGCGTCGATGCTATTGAAGTGCGCGTGGATCTTCTCAGGTCGCCTCGGGACTTTGACAAGCTCGGCGCCTACATCCCTCCGACGTCCTACGTGACGGAACAGATTGCGGCCCTGAGGCACAAGACTCGTCTCCCGCTGATCTTTACTGTGCGAACCGTCTCACAGGGTGGGCAGTTCCCCGACCACGCCGAGAAGGAAGCGTTCGAGCTCTTCCTCACTGCCGTGCGCCTCGGTGTCGAGTACATCGACGTCGAGATCTCCTGGACCGAAAAGAAAATCCAGGACCTCGTCTTACGCAAGGGCCACTCGCAGATCATCGCTTCCTGGCACGACTGGAGCGGAAGTATGCACTGGGACGGCAAACCCGTCGAGGCCAAGCACCAGCTCGCGCACCGGTTCAGCGACATCGTCAAGATCGTGGGCAAGGCGAACGCGCTCGAGGACAACTTCGCTCTGCACAACTTCGTCTTGCGCATGCAGGCCATCTCCGGCGCGAAGCCCATCATCGCGCTGAACATGGGTGTCGAGGGCCAAATGTCGCGCATCCTCAACTCGACCTTCAGTCCCGTCACTCATCCGCTTCTGCCGTCGAAGGCCGCCCCAGGCCAGCTGTCGTTTGCCCAGATCCAGACCGCCCTCCACCTGCTGGGTCAGCTGCCGGCGAAGAAGTTCTACTTGTTCGGGACGCCTATTGCGCACTCCATGTCCCCAACCCTGCACAACACCGCGTTTGAGGCTCTCGGGCTTCCGCACAAGTACGAGCTTCTGGAGACCGCGACCGTGGGCGAGGAGATCAAGGCAGCTATCACGTCGCCCGACTTCGGTGGGGCCTCTGTAACCATTCCGTTCAAGAGGGACATCATGCCTCTCCTTGACGGGCTTTCCGCGGACGCCGAGGTCATCGGCGCGGTCAATACGGTCGTCCCCCAGAAGAGAGAGGATGGTTCTGTGTCCCTCTACGGGGATAATACGGACTGGCGCGGAATCACGTATAGTATCCAGCGGTCGCTCCCGCAGGGCATCCTCACTCCCGAAGCTGCCCTCGTCATCGGCGCAGGCGGCACATCTCGTGCAGCGATCTATGCGTTGTGGAAGCTAGGCATCCAGACCATCTACCTGTTCAACCGGACCCGAGGGAGCGCTGAGACGCTCGTCGCTGCGTTCCCCAACGCGAAGATCCAGCTCGTCGACGAACTCGGTGTGTGGCCGAACGGCGGCCCCGCCCCGACGGTCGTCATCTCGACTGTCCCGGCTTCCGCGACCTCGCTCGACAGCTCCGCTACAGATGCCCTTTACCTGCCCCGCACCCTCTTCGCTGCCAACAAGGGCGGCGTGGTCGTCGACATGGCCTACAAGCCCGCGGAGACGCCTCTCCTGTCGCTGGCGGCGAACATCGGGACCCACTGGCGTACGGTGAGGGGTGTCGAGGTGTTGCTGGAACAGGGCTACCACCAACTGCATCTTTGGACCGGTCGGCACTACCCGAAGCGCGTCGTTGCGGAGCGCGTATTCAAGGTGTACTCGGAGTCTACGTAAATCTTGGTTCGTAGTAATTGAATGGCTCCAGCCGATGTAGAATCAGAATCAGATGAGCTCGAATGTACTTGATATATGCTGACAATGTATCTTGATGATCCATAGTACACACCTCAATTGCGGAGCTGTCTCGTCTATATATTTCCCGCCCAGGTACTAGGCCTACCTCAACTCTGTTCAGCGCTTAGATACTGATGCGCCGCCGCTTCCAAAACGGGATATGCGCCGGTTGCTACGATGTGACCGTCACACTTGGTGTGCTGGCGGCGCCGCAAGAAGGAACGACGGAGGGTTTCTCGTCTTCTCGCTCTCGTCGAATATGCACCCTTTAGACCTCCGATTCTCACGATAACTTAGTGCCCCCAATGTTGAAGGTGCCTTGTGGGCGTGCCGCGTTCTTCGTGTCCGCGATCTTCGCCGATGACGGTAGAAGACGAGCCAAACTTGAACGGAAAGTTGCAACATAGCGTCGTTTCTACGAGCATCCAGTTGCTTTTCAAGAGCTCCTGCTACCGTGCTTGTGAGTGCCTGTGCATAGGCATCCAATGACCTAAAGCACTCACTTCGAGAGGACCCATTAGGCGATTGCGGTTGTTGGGAGTAAGCATTTGCACACGCTACCACTTATCTGAATTGTGTAACGCCTGGGTAGCATTGCCGGATGTCCGTCAGGATACCTCGGTGAGTGCATCGGACGTAGACTCTGCATACAAGACTTTTTTTGCAGCCGACGTGTGTTAGGGGGGTTGGAAAGCATGCATCTGGTGGTGATGCTGCACCACAGTCATAAAGTGGTCATTCGTCATCGCCGGCACTTGGTACACACGCAGGTCGATGAATGCATGATGCGCGAGTAAGTAAAATGTAAGTCTTCCGAAGGCTGAAATAGCAGTTTTGATTGAGCCAGTGGGACGACACATTCGTGAGTTTTACACTCTGTATCATTTAGCAGATGCTCACCGATCCTGGGCATATGCCGCTAGAAACCGCGCACAGTACAAGCATGCACTAGGTCTGGATCACTATAAGCCCATGTTGATCAAGCGCAAGAACCGGATGTTATCCCCCGATGTTGCGAGATGCAGTCGAGCCGCGCACCCCACCAACGTGGGCTGTAATGACGTGTCCGTACACAATGCAACATTGTGTCTTCGCGGACAAAAGAAAGGGGCGGAACACGGCCCCGCACGACAGAAGGTAAGTGTGGGAGAAAGTCGTGTATGTGCAATGTTTGACGTCGAAGACGAACCGGGATGTCGCCCGAGAGTCGATGCTTAGGATCCCTGGCCGCCTACCGGGCAAAGGGCCCTGGAGAGTCTCGGGCAACACCTCGGTGAGCGACGCTGACGCAGGAGCCCGTGGCGGGGGGGTAGTCCAAGCGTTGTAAGGTCACTGGCTAAAGCCATAAATCTCAATCAAAGCGGACAATGGCGCGCATTGACAGCAACCCGACACGCTTGGAGCTCTGGACTGAGATTAGCCACCGGAAGTGCAGGTCTCGTGCGCGGACGCCCTCACGTGTACAAAATGCGTCGCGGCGCGCGTTGTTGTGCTCGACCAAACACGGGGGCTCAAAACTGCGCCGATCCACAGCGCTAGCCACCACTCGCTCTCCTCTTCCTTTCCATCCGCTCACGCGCGACGCTCGACCTCCGCTCGAATTTTCGTCACCCTCCGCACCCGCATTTCATGATGGACACATTCGAAATGTTTTGCTGGGCTGGGTACTCCCAGCAGGAGGCATTAATCCTCGATCAAGAACTTACCGAGTACGTTCCTCCACAATACATCTCCTCCCTACCCCACATTCTGCACCTGTCTCCGCGACGATCATAATCCCTAGCTCCTCTTCCTCCCAAATACATGAATTATAGTATTGACTTCGGACAGGCTAGACAACTTCCTCCAAGCGATCATGAATCCCGATGATATGGCCTTAATGGAGGAGCGGTGAGTATCCTCCCTTTTACCTCTGATCTCTAAGTGCGAACCTTTCCACAGCTTCAATGAAGTCTACGCCGAAGCTGCAACGTTGCAAGTTCCCTATGACCTCCTGAACAACGACATCGATAGCCCATTGACCTGCGGCGGCAGCGCCACACCGACCGACCAGCCCGTGGTTGTCGATTCACCGACAGACCTCGCTCAACCTGCACCCGACATGGTACCCCTAGCCTGGCATCCAGCGGCGCCCGACTGGCCGCACCCCAAGGACGCCTTCATCACCGTTGGAGACTACAAAACGGAGAATCTTGTGCGCCTCTGCACGATGATGTCGTGCCCAGTATGCGGCGAGGCGTACCCTGCCGACATGATCGTGTACCACCTTCAACGCCACTACGCTCCCTACATTGTCAATCGCTCCACAGAGATCTGTTGCGCATGGGACGATTGCGGGAGGAAGCTCAAGTTCAGGAGCCTCAAGAACCACGTCGAGGCGATACACCTCCGGCTCACAAACATCCACTGCCCTCATTGCCACCTCGACTCGCGGTACGAAAACGGCAGGTGCTCGCACACTGCGTTGTTCTGTTCGGCCCGGCCCGCGGCTATGAAGGGTGAGAAGTTGTACGTGGATAGCACGAAGACCTGCTCGAAGTGGTGCAATGCGTGGCGGCGTCCAGACGAGCTGCCCCAGTTCAAAATCGACGATTCGTACCACGCGGTCATTATTGGGCCGTTCCAGCCGCCGCACACGTCGGGGTCTTCTAGGGAGGACTAGGGTTGGAAATCATCGGCGCGTTCCTCTTTCTCCATGCTCTCTCCTTCCAATCGCTCTTGTATATCTGTCACGCATCATACCACTGCAGGCCTAGTATGTAGCTATCGTCATCGTTATATTGCCCTCGTGTTGTCTGTGACATTTACTTGCTCTCTCTCAGGCTCCCGTCGACCATCCATACGCTTACGCCGTGTTTTGTCTATATGTTTGTACTATCCGCTACTATGACCCCCGTGTACTTCTTGTTATACCTATCTTAGTACTATCTCTTCTCCGCCGCGACCGATGATAGTATCCACGTAACATCGTCCACACCCTGCTTCGACTGAAGGTCAAGGACCACCGCGACCTGGTATACTGGCTGAAGAGGATGTTTAGAGGTCTCGAGGCTGTGCGCGTGTCGTGATGATTAAGAGGATGACCGGGGCTGGGAGTGGATGTGGACGCTCGCTGCTTAAGCTAGCACTCGAGCCGCCAAAGACGGCGGGATATGTGGATTGTAATTTTGTAGAACGTTGGTTGAAACGGCAACATGGCTTCGCAATCGCGCCGATCTTCCTGTGGCGTTTCGCCGCGTAGATACCATGACAGGCAGCCGCGTGTTCGCCTCGCGTGCGCCTCAAGCTCCCGAATAGGGGGATCACTGGTACTTCCCGTCTTCTCTCTTGATCACGAAGGCATACCTGCATAGACACGATTCTGTTAGTATAGGTACTGGTCTGCAGTCTCCTGCACAAACTATGAACTTGAGTTGCCAGTGTTGTTGGAGCAAACAAGAAATCCGGTCGTCGAGAGTGAAAGCGAGTTGATTCCGGTTGTCCTGTACGGTAGCGTCGTGGTACAGAGGCAAACGGATAGCGTACAAAACGATCTCGCGCACGATACTGAACGCCTCGGCAAACGCCGGCGAGCAGGCGCTCGCTCGCACAAATCCAAAATCCAACAAGTGTTCACCTTGCGATGATGTAGGACTGCAAGATTTTCGAGCTTGGAGAGCGCGATATAGCTGCAGATCACGGAGGACACCATGTCGGTGAGTCTTCTCCCTTCCAGGTCACGCAGATGCCGGATGCTACTAGGATTTGACGATTCCCTTAGAAACGACCGACCGTCTTCCTGTCAAACAGGCTCCTCAGCGCGGCTGCAGATGCACGACTCCAGGAAATCCTACCCATCACCGAGCGCGCTGCCGCAGACGACGTGGAATCCTTCTACTGGGTCATCCTCTACGTCGTGTATAAGCACAGCCTCGCGACTTTGAAGGCCAGCAAATCCGAGGAGGCGCAGGGCCTGCTTGACGATGAATTCTCCATGATCTTCTCGGCGCGGGACGTCAGAAAACTGGTCGAACAGCGGTTGGCGGCGTTCGTGAATGATGCCTCGGGAGACGACAGCTACTATGGGATAGAGAGGTTGATCGCGCAGCTCACAAATCAAGACTCCCGCGCATTGCGGACGCTCGTCGCGGTGGTATGGCGCCACCTCCGCCTATGCCCGTTCAAAGAAAGAACCCTAGACAATCCATTCACCGACTTACGGCAGGATGTAGCAGAACATGAATGCGAAAACGACCAAATACAGGAGGCGCTTGGATTCGCTGTTGTTAGTAGCACTATCCCCGATACACGGGTCACCGGCAACGCGGGGCAGTACAATGTTCACCATAACCGCCTCATGGGCAGTCTCAAGGTGACGATCAACAGGCTGGAGGCGGAGCGCGCCTTGTGAGGTGAGGGTGGGATATCGATGGCGGGGACTAGGGGTGGAGGTGGACATTCGCTGCCTGCGGCGGCACCTGGACGCGCCAAAGGCCGGATGATGTATTTGTCCTGACAGATGACTCTGATTCTTAATGACATGGTATTGTTGTTGGTCCGCACTCACGTCGAACTCCATGGGAAACCTCGATACGTAGACGTGGCGCGTTCAAAGTATACTAGCTCGGCGCGCAAAGTTGGCGCAAAGTGTGCGCACGCGGGTGCTCACACCACGATCAAGCTTGTGGTAGGCGCCATCGCGCTGGAATGACGGTGCGAGTATGTCTGCCTCGTAGATCTCCTGCTCTATTCGCAGGGTGGAGGTTTCGTGCCCATGGTCTGAAGAACTCGTTCATGTGGAACCGTGAAGGCGGATAGGGATTGCTCCTCATCGCATACCACGTGCGATGCCGCCTTGCAAACGCGTTTCTGCCTCGCGTGCTCCGCAGGCTCCTGGACAATGAAGGTCAGTGACAGCCTTCCCTCTTTCTCGCCCAGACGTACCTTGTCCGACATAACTCGGTCGCGTGTTATACAAATAAAGTTGCGGTCAGTTTCCAGCGGATGTCACAGCCTCAATTATGTACTCATCTCGTGATGGTGCAGTGCCGAAAAAACTTCAGGCTCGACGAAGACAACGTAGCTGCTCTATGGAGGAGCCCGCCGAGTACGTCATCCCAGTAAGTCTTCTTGGTGCGCGAAGCAAGAGAATGTAAGTGTTGACGACTGCCTCAGAAATGACCGACCATCTTCCTGTCAAACAGGCTCCTGAGCGCCGCTGCGGATACACGACGGGAATGCATGCCCATCGAGCTCGAGCGCACCATCACAGACGACGTGCAATCCTTTATCTGGGTCCTCCTCTACGCCATGTACAATAACAGCCTCGCAAGTCTGAAGGCCAGCGATTCCGAGGAGGCCTACGGCTTGCTGAGCGAGGAATTCTCGAAGCTGTTCTCAGCGCGGAACGTCCAAAGACTGGACTCGCTGCGCGCTCCAGCCCTGCTACGGTCCCCGGCAACGCGGGGCGGCATGTCGTGGACCACTACGACCTCATATTCGCTCTCAAGAACATGATCGACAAGCTGGAGGCGGAGCGCGCGTCATGAGGAGAGGACGGGATGACGAAGAGTGGGATGGGGGTGGCTTACCTAATTTATATTACACGTGCCAAAGTGTATGCACGCGCGTCCCCGCACCGCAGTCTTCATAAGAGCACCACCGCGCCGGAAGATGCGGAGAGCACCCTACTGGAGCCTGCTCGACTCGCGGAGATGAACGAGACTCGCAGCTTGTTTGGCACGGTGGGCGATGCCCGCGCTCCCCCTGGCCGGTAGATGCCCAGCGCCAAGCTTATTCCCTCCGGGTGGACCTTCTGTGTATGCCCGTAGGCGCATCGATGCGACCACCCCAATCGCGCTGTCGTACAAGCTCGCGCTATCGGCTGCGGCGCAGAGGGCCCGAGTAACCGGCTTGTCTGGCATATACGACGTCCAGGCTGCCCTAGGGCGGGGACCATGGAAGACGGCGATGCAGTGCGAGAGCCGACGAGCCGGAGGGTATTTCGGGACGGACTGGATTGCGCGAGGCGCCGGAGCTAGTGCAGCCGCACTCGTATACAGTGTCGGGGACGACAGGAGACAAGTAGGGGCTGCTGGCCGTCCTGCCGAGGGCGAGTATATGCATCGCGGGTCGGTGGGTCGGCGCGCATTCGAGCGCCTAGGGCGATGTCGGAGCCAAGTATGTGGGTGGACGTACTACGGCTCCGAGGATTCGTCCGGATGGACCACCTCGTAAGAGGAAAGCGGTAGCACATCGCCGTAAACACTGTGCACCCTGCCGATGCTGATAAGGTGTGAGCGTAAGATGCCAATTCCGCGATTCTGCGCAGATGACGGGAGCAATGAGGGAAGAACGTGCATACCCCAAGGCATTTCGCTGCGATTGGGGACGATAGAGAGTTGCGATCGCGTCCATGGGACTCATCGTCGCAGTGCGTTTCTGTGCAGGATGCAGCAGTGTGTCCATCTCCTGGAAGATCTGCCATTGACATGCCCAGCGCGCCCTCAGCTGCGTGCCGTTATCTAGGCGGCGCGTGCGGAAATAGAAGGCGTCTTGGGGGCAGCAACTCACCACAGACCACCACAGGGCTGGCACGCTTGGCGTGCACGGGCGCTGCACGAGGCTAGCAGACAGGCCTCGCGTCTTCCGCCTTCCGCTTGCAGGCTGCGCAGATAGTCACCGGGTCCAATCGCCCTGTGCTGAGAGCCCATCCCGAACTTCCTCGGACAGGGCGGCAGTGCGCGGGAGTGGGAGCAGGGTGGCATTGGCAGGTTTTGCCGTTTGCGTCCGCGAAGATGAGCGGGGTGCGATAAAGCTCCTAGAATGCGGCGGTGGAGCTAGCCCTGTGCAGCAGGGCCTAGAACATGTGGCTGTCAAGCTTGGAAGTTCCAGCCAGCTGGGCCGAGCCTGGCCGTAGTCGAACACTGAGCACACAGCGACGAGAAATGCGACGCTGCGAGCGTTGTTGGCGTGAAGGACGGAGAGGAGGACAACAAAAGGATGATGAGTGGACAGCCAATTTCGGAGCGGGATCATGGAGCGCAGGCCAAGCGAGGACAAGCGAGCGAGTGGAAGGGCATCGCTTACGTGAGCCACGTGGATCGGGTTCCGCACCGGGTGGTTGCGACCTAGCCGCCCTCCTTCTTCTCTTCCTCCCTCTTTGTCGCCTCGCACCTCTATAAAACAGAGCTGGCTCACGATCCTCACGCCACACACTCACCCTCACAAACATCGCTCACGAACACACTCACGACGACCATCATGGCTGTAGCTACCCGCGAAATGCTCAACAACCTCATGCCGTCCTCCCTCAGGCGCAACGACCGCCTCTCGATGGCACCCACACGACCACAGTCAGCCCCGGCTGCACACCGCTCTCTCCGCCACAAACCGCGGCCAATCCCCAACTCGTACTGGGCGACGCCCTATCTTGTCGCATGCGAGTTCCCCTATTGCCCCATCGCCCCCGCCCAGGTCGCCCGCAGGCACACCAAGCAGAAGCTAGACGCCCTGCTCCTCGCAGGCGTGCGCACATTCATCGACCTCACCGAGCCGCACGAGCTCTTCCCCTACTCGCCGCACCTCGCCCAGCGCTGCTACGACCTCGGCATCGACCCGCACGAGGTCGAGTACCACAACTTCCCCATCGCGGACCGCTGCCTTCCCGAGTCCGTCGACTTCGTCCGGCGCATCATGCACGTCCTCGGCGACAACGAGCAGCGCGGGCGCACCTGTGCCGTGCACTGCCGCGGGGGCATCGGCCGCACGGGCCTCATCGTCGGGTGCTGGCTCGTCGAGTGCGGGATCGCGCGCGACGGCGACGACGCGCTCCGTATGATCGCGGAGGAGTGGAAGACGGTCGAGAAGTGCAAGCGGTACCCGCTCAGCCCCGAGACCGGGCCCCAGCACGACTACGTGCGCACGTTCGAGCGCGCGGCGTGGATCGACGAGAAGCACGAGGTGCTGTGAGCGGCGGATCGTCGGTGAGCCCAGTCCAGCCTCCGCTCGAGAACGGCGCATTGACCTTGGCCGTGTCGTCTCTGTGGCAGCTGCAACCCACGACGATCGCGCGGACTGTATCTGCTTAATTTATTGCATCGTCTCTTTTCTTTCACGCACGCACGACTCGGTAGACCCCACGGACTGCGTCATCGTCCCCACATTTCCCCACGTTTCTCTCTTCTCTCCATCCTGCTGTATCATTGTTTTCTTTCCCCCGCATATCTCTCGTCTACTCGTGTCTCTGTCTCCCGCCCGGCTGCTCGCACAGGCGTCGGCATGGGCATAGACGTACGGTACATGTCTTGTATATCCCCTACATCGGTATAGTCGGCATGCGTGCTGGTAATGCGACACCTGAATTTGGAACCGGAATCTCGTACGATGACGTTCTGCAGGCGCCTCCTCGCGATCGCATCTTGCGCTCGTCCACCCATGTCGTCCTCCTCGTACGCGTCCTCTCAGCTCTCTCTCAGGGTCTGCGCCCAAAAGTACTGTGTGTGCACTCGGGAATCAGCCAATCGTGCAGGGCGCGCCACAGACGGCGCACGCTGCCCTGTGTCGCGTGGGGTGCACCATATTGCGCCATGGGAGTCCCGCAAGCCGCGCTGATAACGCCGCTATATATACCGCCTCCCGCGATCCCACCGCGCTCTCGACGCTCGCGACCTCGACGATCGTCCATCCACAGCGTTCTAGAGGACCGCGACACACCACAATATGCCTCTCGAGCAGGAGGCCAAACTCAAGTTCCCCTCGCATGTCCGCGACACGGCGGACGCCCTACCGCCGGCCCTAGCACCTGCTGCTCGCCCGCGGTCGCGGTCGCGGCTCACACGACTCGTGCGCGTCCTCGCGGCGGTGACGCTCTCGCTCGTTCTGGTACAGTATGCGCGCGTGTACGCAGACGTCGCAGGGGGCCCGGGCGCGTCGCGCAAAACCGTCAGCGTGCCGCTCCGCGCGCAGGAGTACCTCGACAAGTGTGCGCTGCTGGACGTCAAGCCGGGGCCGCCGCCGGACTTTTACACGCGCACGCGCTCGGACCGGTTCGTCCCCGGGACGAAGGCGACGCTGATCAAGGTAAGCGGGAGGTGGGGGCTGGGGTGGAGTGGAGGGCTGCTTGCGGGGAGGGACGGCTGACGGGACGGTTCACTGGCAGAACGCGACGATTTGGACGGGACGTGTGGACGGGCTCGAGATCGTGCATGGGGATATCTTGCTCGATGCGGGACTCATCAAACGCATCGGGGTCATTGAGAGCAGCGAGCTCGAGCAGTATGCGGAATTGGCGCACGTCGACGCGCAGGGCAAATGGGTCTCTCCAGGGTAACTCATGGCTCATGGCGCCTCATATGCATTCGTACTTTGACTGACCGTATACTGCTTGTCCGCAGAATCGTTGATTTGCACAGTCACCTGTGAGCCAGTTGCGTCTGACGATTGTGGGTGGGCTTCTGACGATTGCTTGCGCATATAGAGGCGTATACAACAACCCGCAGCTGCGCGGAGCGATGGACGTGAACTCCTTTAAGGGGCCTATACTTCCCGTGAGCCCCTTTCCCTCTCATTCAAGTCATCAGTCACTAACGGGCGATACAGTGGCTCCGCGCGCTCGACGGTCTCAACACGCACGACGACGCGTACCAGCTGAGTATCGCAGGCGGCGTGACCGTAAGTGCCCAAGTTAGGATCTATGCAGTGAATAGGAAGTAACTAATTGTACATGTCAGACATCCCTCGTCCTGCCGGGATCTGCGAACGCGATCGGCGGGCAGGGGGTTGTGATCAAGCTGCGCCCGCCGACGGACCGCTCCCCCACGGGCATGCTGCTCGAGAGCCCGTATGAGACGAACGGGACGGTCTACGACCCGCGCACGTTCTTCCGCTACCGCCAGATGAAGTACGCTCATATCCCTCTCATCTGATGTTGTCACGCTAATCTGACGGTCGCGTAGACATGCATGCGGAGAGAACCCAGGTACGCTGCATTTGGTTTCTACTAAGTCGTCGTGTTGGCTCATAGTCCTTGCTAGACCGGGTGTATTCGGGCACGCGTATGGACACGGCGTGGGCTTTCCGCCAGGCGTACGAAAAGGCGCGGCAGATCAAGCAAGCGCAGGACGACTTCTGCGCCAAGGCGTCCCAGGGAGAGTGGGCCGGCCTGGGTGAGTTCCCGGAGGAGCTGCAGTGGGAGGCCCTGGTCGACGTCCTGCGAGGACGCGTCAAGGTAACGTCCCCTTATGTCAGATTATGAAGGACAACACCTGAGAAGCGCCGCGTTTTATAGGTCCAAACGCACTGCTATGAGACTGTGGACCTGGACGATCTCGTTAGAGTAAGTCTACATGAATATGTAAGATATTTTGAGCGCTGCTAACTCCGTCTCTACAGATTACTAACGAGTTCAAGTTCTCGATTGCGGCTTTCCACCATGCGCACGAGACCTACCTTGTTCCCGACACGCTCAAATCTGCATATGGTACGCGCAAGTAATACGCACTGCACCCTGAACGGGACTGACAGAACCCAGGGCATCCGCCGGCCGTCGCGCTCTTCGCGACGAACGCGCGGTATAAGCGCGAGTCGTACCGTGGCTCAGAGTTCGCACCCAAGATCCTCGCCGAGAATGGGCTTCAGGTCGTCTTGAAGGTAATCGCCTACCATCAGAATAGCATCCCATGCTATGTGCTGACACGACTCAGTCGGACCACCCGGTGCTGAATTCGCGCCACCTCGTGTACGAGGCACAGCAGGCACACTTCTTCGGATTGCCGCATAACCTAGCTCTTGCTTCTGTCACCACGACGCCGGCGACTATTATTGGGCAAGAGCACCGAATCGGCTTCCTGAAAGAAGGTGGGTGTTGTATATAAGTTTCTTCCACGATGTCGCGCTGACAGAGTGCGTTTAGGATATGACGCAGGTACGCATTCCACCTGCCGAACTGTGCTGCTCGTGGTGCTCACAGTGCGACAGACTTGATCCTGTGGGATAGCCACCCGCTCGCGCTCGGCGCGACACCGCAACAAGTCTGGATTGATGGCATTGCCCAACTGGATGCACCTCACATCATCTCGAAGCCCGCAGCCCTCCAAAAGAAGCCTGCGACGCCCAACTTTGACAAGGAGGCAGAGGAAACCCTGAAATACGATGGCCTACCACCGCTCGACCCGAAGCCCTCGAAGGCGCGCACCGTCGTCTTCACCAACGTCAGCGCAGTCTACCTGCGACAGCACGATAGCGTCAACGAGGTGTACGCTGCGCGCACGGGACCGGCTGCCCCCGGCGTCGTAGTCGTGCGCGACGGCAAGATGGACTGTGTCGGAGTGCCCTCGAGTGCATGCGCGTTTTCAGTCACGCGCGATGACAATGCGGACTACATTGATCTCGAAGGCGGGGCGATCTCTCCCGGGCTTGTGTCTACGGGCTCGCCTCTCGGTCTCGAGGAAATCCGGTCCGAATCGTCTACGAGAGATGGCCTCGTTCTGGATCCATTATCCTATGTCGTCCCTGAGATCGTCGGCGGTGAGGGTGCGCTCATCCGCGCGGCGGATGGTCTGCAGTTCGGGACTCGCGATGCACTGTGAGTGGTTGCCCAACCTCTTACGCGCACACTTCTAATCGTGTCCTTGGTTAAGGCTTGCGTATCGCTCTGGAGTGACCTCTGCCATCACCGCGCCCCAGTCGACTGGATTCCTCGCTGGCCTCAGTGCCGCATTCTCCACAGTCAGTCACCACAAGCTTGAGGATGGCGCATTACTACAGGGAGTAGGTGCCTTCCATGTGTCCATCAGCCCCGTCGGCGTGCCCAGCGTGAGTACGCAGATCGCTGCGCTTAGGCACCTGCTCCTAGGCAAGACGAAGGGGGAGCTCGGACACGCACTTGACGGCGTTAAGCAGGTGAGAAGGTGGACGGTCCTTGATCGTGGGGTGAATATTCAACGATGTTCCACCTTCACAGGGAACTATTCCGCTGGCCATTCACATCCAGAGCGCGGACGCCATCGCGTCCGTGATCGTGCTCAAGTCCGAAGTCGAGAAGGCGCTTGGGAGCAAGATCAAGGTGACCCTCGTCGGCGCAACAGAGGCGCACCTGCTCGCGAAGGAGATCGCGCATGCCGGCATCGGTGTCATCATCTCTCCGACGAGGCCGTTCCCGCACCATTGGGAGAAGCGACGACTGTGTGTTTCCTTGTATTCGCGCATGCACATATCTTGACGCGCTGCTTGCGCGCTAGTCTTCCAGGCCCGCCGTTGTCGGCGAGGAACGCGATTACAGAGCTGCGCGCGCACAACGTGACGGTCGCGGTTGGCGTGAACGAGGCGTGGATTGTGCGCAACACCCGCTTCGACGTTGCATGGGTGAGTCTGAGCCCCTCTACTGTATTTGGAGGCGCGCTGACAAGTACATTGCGCGCGCGTAGGCGGCACTCGAGTCGGGCGGTGCGATCTCCAAGGCGGAAGCGATCGCCCTCGCGTCGACGAACGTGGAGAAGTTGTTGGGAGTTAAGACGGACGAGCTGCAGAGCGACCTGGTCGCGACGCGTGGCGGTGACCTGCTCGACTTTAGTAAGGTTGTGGCTGTCGTTTCTCCGCGGCGCGGCGTCGTGGACATAATCTGAGTGTATGCGTGAGGTTATTTCCTCTATCAAAAGTGGTATTTGCCAAAGAGTTCCAATCCAAGAGGTCTTCCGAGTCCCCGAACCATGTAGTCCCAAGGGCCCTTGTTGGTTTCTTCGCGTCTGTTTCTGAGACTCTCGAGTGAGGTCGCGCTCAGCCGGTGTCTACTGGTTCGAGCAATGCGGCGATCGCTGGCGTGCGTAGACTCAGTCGCACGCAGTAACAGAACATTGGCAAGGCATTGAAACCAAACACATGATATATGATATTCTGGCCCTGCCAACAATATCGGAGTCATACAAATCGGAGTCACCGGTCTGCAAAAGCGAGATCTCTATGTTCAAACGTCCCCTTCCCCTGCTTAGTCGATTCTCCGCCCATTTCAACCCACCTAGACAGCTACTCCGAGTCGCCTGAGCATTGAAGTAACGCGGAAGATTACAGTTTTGTGACGGATAGCCCGTACCACCGGCGCCGGCTCTAGGTCGTCGTCGTCTTCCTCCGATCCGCCATCCTTTCGCAGTTCTTCGTTCAAGAGCGCGTCTTCCTCCTTCATCGCTTGAAGGATAGCTTGGTTCGGAACCGCTCGCGGTTTCGACTGTGCGCACTTCCGTAGTGCCCGCCACACCGCGACAAGCAACGTCGACAACGGGAAGCACTCGTCCTGGATGTGCTGCTGCAGCGTCTGTATCCCCGTTAGGTCTAACGCAGCCCCATCGAGAAGCTGCAGTCGCCGCGCCTCAAACAGTTCCCTAGGATTCAAGGCCGAGAAGAGCCCTTCGAACTCGGCCCTAACCGCCGCGTGCGTTATGCTGTCCTGAGCTTGAAGTTCCTGGTCTTCCAAAGTGTGCCTGAATGCGACGTATAGGATGACCCAGTAGAATGATTACAAGTCGTGTTCGACAGCGCGGACGGACCAGACCTCCTCGACCGAGCTCGTCTCCGCTGCTTCCGAGAGTATATCCAACAGCGCTGTCGCCATGAAGAGCATCGAGTGCTAAAGACCCAGCGCCAGTTTGTTAACTCGACAATCAAGGATCGGTCTAGAGCCGGATTCTACTGACCAGGGTCATAGTAAGAGCACCTGATGGACGGCCCTGCTGTACGGTGACATGTGCGGAAGGTTCCTGTACATCGCAGGACGCATGGCTCGGATCAGCAAGATGCAGGGGACTGGCCGCTGTCGGTGCGCTTTAGTACCCACCGTCACGCTTGTTGCCGAAGTTGAAGTAGTCATGGATGCCTCGACATTGGGGTATCGCTCGACGTCAGTTTTTAACCCGTCTGCACATTTGTCGCATGTTGTAGATGGCATCCCGAGCACCCCGATCTCGCCAGTCGTTCGCGTTGCAACTTGAATTTTCGAGGTTCGTCCGGATCTACAATTGGTTGTGCCATGTGGGCGTCCTGTCTCCGTGAGTCTTCGAGAACATAGTGTACGCACAGTCGGTAGAGGAGGAGCATGTCAGTGCAGGAGTCTGCCGGGCTTCATAACCTGAGGGTTTGGCACGAACGCGCGTAAGTATCGGAAACGTGGTGGCAGGGCGTCGCCGCACGTGGCAGCATATTGCAGGCAGCGTATAGCGTGCCTGCATCAGCTACGATATCTCGTCATGTTAGGATAAGACGATTTCATCAGATTATAGATACTCACAAAAGTAATAACATCCGCGACGAACAGACAGGCTTAGCGAGTACGAAGGCTGCACGTCCTAATACGTTCGATTCAAAAGTCGAGATCCAGGCTACTGTCCCCTTTCGCGGCTAGTACCTTCTTCATCCTCCCAACCCACTTATGAAGCCACATTGAGCTTCTCGAGCATCCGTTGGATGCTGAAGACCAGGCGGCCGTGAACTATGATCGGTTTCTCCAGTCGCGGATTATCCTTCAACAGCGGTAGGCCACGTTTCTGTCTCTCTTTGTTTTGCGCGTCGAATGCCTCCTGCGCCTCTTTGATGCGCCATTCCGTGAGATCGTCCGAGTCCGCGTCGGAGCTTGCGCACTCCCACAGTGCCTTCCACACAGCCAGAAGCAAGCCCGCCAACGGCTCAGTGCACCGTTGCTCAATCATGTGGCCCAGCAGCTTCTCGATCCCGAGTTCGCCCCAGTAGCACGCCTGCCCATACTGGAGTCGCCGCCGTCGCGACTGGGCGAGTCCTTCCATACTCGTGGCCGAGAAGAGCTGGGCGAACTCGTGCTCGATCGCAGCGTGCGCCGCGCTGTTTCCCGCCCGGAGGTCCTTGTCGTCGATGGTGCGCCTGTAGACGACGTACATGATCACCCAGCAGAAGGATTCCAGGTCGGTCGCGGCCGTATGGGGGATGCAGACCCTCTCTACGGGGTTCGCTCGAGCTGCTTCCACAACGACGTTTAAGAGTTGCGTCGCCATGAAGAACATCGTAACCTGGAAGTGGTGGTTCAGTGTCTTGGTCGCTGATGGTTAAAATATCAAATCACCGGAGTTACGATAGTTTCTCGCGGCTGGCTCTGCGGCAAAGGGATAGGTGCGATGTTTTCTCGAAATACTGAGGGCACCTGCAAAACGAGATGAGTCCTCTCTGTACGAAATCGATATGAATATGCACGTACGGGCTGCTCATTCATCAAAGAACACGGGGCAGCGGTTGAAGAGGACTTGCAGCCCTCAGCGTCAACAAGATCTTGCTCGATAATGGTCTCATAGTCATCGCCATGCTTGTCCAGCGTCATAGACATCTTGATCACGGAAACCTTTCCAATAATCGTCTGTGCTGTGCTTCACGAGGCCAGCCTGGATCTACTTGGCAAAGCATGAGCAGCTATACATCCATGGGAGCCTCATCTCGGAGGTGTCCAAGAGGATAGTGAACGTACAGCCTAGCGCGCCGGTAAATGTAGGTGTATGCGAGTGAAGAAGAAGCCAACTGGGGCCGAGGGCGCGCGTTAGCACTTACACCGAACATTCGCACCGGGAACGCGGTTGCAAGGTGTCGTCACACGTGGCAGGCTCAACAACATATCGCAGGCAACGTGCCTCCGAGAGCTGCGATGTATTTCATGATAAATGGAGATTTTTCAAAGAACTATAAGTAGGGTACTCACCGATCGAGATAATGCACCTGCGGCTGAGCGAACAGGATGGTCTATCCAGATCCCAGAAGACCGGTACCGTACCAATGATTGATTGGAAGGCTCGCCACAGTTGCGCTCCCGAGCTTCAAGCAAGTCATCAGTCGGTATACCCTGAGGCACTGTCCAGGATATTGAACAACAGCTTTTTACGCGTCCCAAAGACAGCGAAGATCGTGCCCGTCACAATGGCGCCCTCGTTTCTTGAGTCGTGCGCAGAGAAGAGAGAGGAGCTATGTAGGCGCCCAACAAACGGCGAGCATCGGCTTTCCCGGGCCGATCGCTCGGTGGTTACCGACCCCGAGAAGTTCGGGTAACGCGTCTCTCATCCTCCTCCTGCAACCATCTGGACAGCCTGCTTGCTGGCACTCTTCGTAACTCTCAGCTTAGCGTGTCGCTCTATCCGTCTAAGTCTTCTGGGATATTTTGAGCCTTAATAAAATGGAGTGTAGGCCTCAGATATCAGGCACTGGCTGCATAGGGTCGGCAGGCGACACAAGTGAGTAGAGTTCTGATGCACGCGAGGTATGATCACTATTTTCCTCCTATACTTGGTTCAAGAAATAGTGCATTGCAGTGAATGTGAAATGTCGCAGAGCGGCGGTATCATGGCGTTCCCGTCTCTATAACGTCAAGTCATGTCCGGTATCTAGGTCGGTAATCAGCCAACTCTACCTGCAGTTCCCGTAATGCCCTCTCTCTGCGTCTATATCATGCTTGCATTCCCCGGCCATGCTTTCATTTTTCAGCCAGCGTATGCAATCGTAGTCGTTCGGCATATGACGCTTTTCGGTGTCGCTGGCTGTAGTGGAACCCTGAGTCCAAGTGCCTCACGGTCCTTGTCCATCTCGCCGCGGTTTTTCGCGAATGTCTCCAGGTCGGCTCTCGCGGCAGACTCGCTGAAGCGGACGTTTGTAGGTGGTGTTTCGTCCCGCGTCGTTGGGCTCGCCGCCGCGAATAAAGGTGAGTACTTGAATGGACAGTTGCAGCGGCGCCACCGGCCACGTTTCACAGGTGCGCCTGTGGAATGCAACGCTCGTGGTCATTGAAAAGCGAGGAGCGTCACGATCCCGACCGGAATGTGGGTTGTCGCTGGTCTGAACGCATTCGATCGTTGCACGACCAATATACTTTGGGGGCTCGCCAAAATCTTGAACGGCTCCTGGGCGGGCATATCATAGCCCTCTCCGGAGTCGCTGGCTTATATGTCCCCGAGGCTGCGCCCGTCACCACGGCGCAGATATACTTGACGAAGACCTTCCGGATCGTCTGGTGGTGCGTTCGATGAACAGGTTTGCGCTTCTGCCGCCTCCACGGCAGCATTTAGGAGTCCGTTTGCTCGTTTGACCTTGGCTGCGCGGGCGTTTGTATCTCCAGGGCGATTTTCTGCCGTCATCCGTGCTTATGTGGCGTCGCAGCCCAATGGTATGGCGGAAAATATTTGCGTTTCCTGTGGTTCTCCATGATTGACGCTGTTTCTCCCAGCAATCTTTCGGTTTGTCGCTTTGAAGCCTCATCGCGTTTCCCAAAATTGTGCCACTTCCGCTCGGGTCAAGGCCTTGACGGTACGGAAACCATATGTAGCCTGCCGACTGCATTAATGCCCTTGCTCACGGACGGTACTGGAGTCACAGCTCGCTGACGGCACTGGAGCAGAAGCCTGCTGACCGTACGGGAGCCATGACCCACGGACGGTACTGGAGTAGCAGCCCAATGGCAGAACGGGAGGCTGCACTACGGCCCACTGACCCCGCGCGCATCACAACCGAGCGCGTTCTCGTATATGTTGGCCCATGGTATGACGGTTCCAAATCAATAACCTTCCTTTAGTTCTTGGAGTACTGATTGGGTTTCTTCATAGTCCTTTCCCTGTGCGATTGATGACTGCCGCGACGGTGCGATGCCCGTGCGCGCCACACAATCAACACAATGACGCCCGGGTAGTACCACACACCGTAAAAAAACCCTCGCCGATGGTCGCCCGCTTTGGACCCGCGTTGACGAAGGCGTCGAGGGGCACATCATCCTGGGCAGTAGGGGGATGAAGACTGAGTTGTCCGGAGTGGGTGGTCTCAGCTCGGATGTGGCGTCGTGGCGGAAAGGTGTGGCGGGCGGCCGCGCTGGACTACTGAGGTGCGTACAAGGTATTTTCCGTATTCTGTAAAGTCTCTCAGGCGTCCTTTGCGGTGGCGACCCGATCAGGGTCAATCTCGGCGAATGTGGCGAGCTGTTGGAAGGCGAGGGGCGCGGTGGCGCGACGGCCAAAAGAGATGGCATGGACCAAGTAGCGGTGATGATGCCCCCCAACGGTGGAAGGGGACGGTGGACTGTGGGAGAGCAGCGACATGGGAGAGGACAAGGGGCGATTCGAACAAGAGCGTTGTGCGTGCGGGGCTTTATACCTGTGCGCCACAGTTCGCACTCCGCCGCGAGTTTCCGGTGAGCCGCCATTGTGATCAGGTCTGCGTCTTATCGCAATATATTCCTCACCTCTTCTCTTCTGGCATAGATCGTGAAAACCACTAGCCCAGTGTTTCCGACAGAGACATGCGGCTGACCGCTGCGCGCCGGGCCCGAAGAACACCTCCGCCGACACGGTCCCTCCGGAACAGTGTGACGCACGCCTCCACTCCTCTCGGTTGCTTCTTGTTCCTTTAAGATCTGTATCTGTTCTTCGGCTGACTGCGATCGAGCCATATACTTGGTTGAGGTGAGGATGGTCGACGCCACAACGGCGTCGTTGTGGCGGTCGTACGCCACATCGCGACATTGACGCCGACGCGCGACGCGTTGAGCACGTGGCGGCGCTAACTGTCCTCTCGCCGCTCCGATCGGCCGTCGCTCCTTGAACTTGTACCACTGTGAGTCCCTAATCTCGCTCTCTTGCTGGACGTGGTTTCAGTGTATGTTTACTTATACCCACTAGCGGTCGCACTTGATCAGCTTCAAATGACGATTAGTTCAGGCGATTTTGAGTCACGCATCATGGAGAGCGGCGAACGACACCCTCAATTTTATTTTCCGGACGGCGACATTGTTCTCTGCGCGCCCCTCCTTCGTTCCCCGGATGGGAAAGTGGAGAAGTACCAAATCTATCGCGTACACAAGGCGTACCTCGGGCACTACTCTGTGTTTTTCGCCAACCTATTCGCCGACGGGCATGCGGGCCTAGGGCCAAAATATGACGGCCAGCCTCTCGTCGAGCTTCTTGACGAGGCTGCAAGCTTCTCTAACCTCCTCGCGTACCTCTATAATCCCTTGTGAGTGCGCCAATACATGCACTGTGTCTGTATATTGACCCTCGGGCTCCTGGCGAGCCTCTGTTCAAACGCTGGAATCCTGACGCCCTTATCGCACTGACCCCTGTCATCCGCCTCGCTGACAAGTACCTCATCGAGGGCCTCCGGACGGCCCTCATGAGGCACGTCATTTCCGACTGGCCATGCACGCTCGCCGCCTGGGACGCAAGTGAAGGCGAGGCCAACGCAATCCGAGACACCTATAAGCGGAGTGTCGTCTCCAATCCGCATGCGGTTCGCTTCGCCGACCAGATCCCCGAGCCGGCGGCAGCCATCGTCTTCGCGCGGGAGTTCGCGTGCCCCGAGATCCTCCCTGCCGTCTTCTACTAGCTGTGTCGCATCGGCATCAAGGAGGAGTCCGAGCAGAGGGAGAAGTACTACCCCGCCCGCAGTGGACGGCTCGCGCGCTGGGCGCTGCTCGACCGCGAGGACCTCACGCGCTACCTTCACGGATGCGATGCACTCGACACTTACTGCAAGGACATCCGGAGGAAGTTCGCAGAGGCGGACCCGGTGGACGAAGGCTGCGTCCCTCGGTGGGCGCGCCCCGAACTGGCGCCGATGCGAGAGGACGAGAAGGACCGTGCGAACTGGCCGTGCTACGCGTTCGCGCAGCGCATTCTGCAGCTCGCATGGCCCGAGGACGGGGAGCGCGAGCCTCTTGACGGGCTGCTCAAGCTGCTCAAGTACGAGAGTCTACCGGATGTCAGGAAGGATCACCCGCGAGGGTTTTGTGAGGATTGTGAGTGGGGATTTGGCGGGTGGCTCAGGACGGAGCGGCAGATGCTCTGGGATAGGCTCCCACAGCTCTTCCAACTGTCATGATCGCAAACTCCACGGACTTGGAGATTATTACAGTGGTGCGCGAGATCAACATGATGATCGTCAATTTTACTGAATCGTATCACCAGAGCACGTATAATGTCGTTCTTTGCGGGACTGGTGAGCGCTGTAATAACTTTATCTTGAAGGCTTGCTTGTGGGTCTGCACTCAGATGCCGCTGAATGCTATGAACGAAGAACTAATGCAGTCATGAATAACATTTCAGGAGCAAACATACACGCTGATACATAGACCGACCCGACTCGATGCGAGGTGGGCTAGTACTAGCACATAGATAAGTACAGCGATACGAAGTACAAGATGATGTCAGACTCGAACACGAATCACTACTGCTCGCAGATGACCCCGATCTCGGGCTGAATGGAACCCTTAGAGGGGAAGGCGACGCTCATCAGGACCAGATGGTCGAACTGAACGTTCGTGCCGTCCATTCTGGACAGCGGTGTGCCTTTCCTTTCCGCTTCCTCCTATCGTTTCAAGTCGCGTCAGCGGTGAGAATCCCAATGCAGGAGGAATGCGTTACCGTGAACTGTTTCATTTTCTTGGCGATGTGATGAGCCATTTCGCCGCGGATTATGCTCCTCTGGTTCGCGCCGGTCCCGTGTTTCGCATTGAATTGACGAGCGCCGTATGGAATATTCGGGAACTAGCCCCGGCACCCAGTCATGTCAGCGAACTCGGCCTCCGCTCATGAATGCACGTCAGTATACGCACCTGAAGACGCAAGGAAAGCTTCTGACCCCCTACTATCGAGCGGCCATACGCAGGGCCCCCACAGTTATCGACTGCAGCTGTGTCCGTTAGGATGTCGGACAGCCGAACACAATGGTAGTCGACCACGGGATGGTATGGTTCTTTATCTCCGTTGTAAGGAGTCTGGTAGAGGACCTGTAAAAGGAAATCATTCAACATCAGGCAGGCGCAATTCGACGCTATACAATGCACGTACCTCAGGCTCTACGTGACTGGCTGGTCCGTTGGTGGTGACTCGCAGCCACTTGCCTTCTGCTTCACCAGCGCCCTTCACATACTCGATCTTGTGTCTGTCGGCGTTGAAAAAAGTTGCGATCACACCCGCTGGGAAGTCAGATGCCTGGAAACCAATGAGACGTGTGAGCGAGGGGGTTACCGCGACGGCAGGATCTTACACGTACGGACAATCGGCCGTATACGCTAGCATCGCACGAGGGATTGAGGGCTGGGCTGTGAGCCATCTGTACAGTGTACTTTCCATCCTGCTGCTTCTCGAAGGTATACTCCAGGTTACGAGTCTCCCAGTCGCTCTGCGTGATGACCGTTGCGAGAGGAAACGCCTCGTCGGTGTCCTGTGAATGCCGCTGTAAGTGCCATGGCTCCGCAAGAAATTGTAACGGTAAGCTCACAAGTATCAAACGGGGCGAGTTGAAGCTGTACGGGTCCGAGGGGAATTCTGCGCCAGACATCGTGTTGAGGGAGCGTAGGTGCCGAAATGAGGCCTACTCACCGCCGCCTTTTAATATCGCTGGCTTCGTTCTTGATATCCAGCAGTAGTGGGATACACTGAGGAGGATATTGGTGAACACCAGATGTATGACTGCACAGGCGGTACACACGGCGGAAAGTTAGATACCTCTCAGCCTCCTAGGGCCGGCGGGCTCGGTTGATGGATGTATACGCCCATCGTTCGGGATAACACCCACGCAGTGCGGTTATCCTGGTTCAAAAACTTGACAGTGACCATAGAGGCGGTCGAAGATGTTTAGACATCCTCGCGATAAAGTGGACTTACCAACAGTGTATATCCGAATCGCCGCTGCTAGATATTGATATGACATGGTCATAATATCCTGATAGACACTCAAATCCGGCACTTACACGCTGAGGCAGCGCGACCCCAGGGCGCGCGGTGTACGAGGGAGTGCCTGTAGGTCGATTATCTAGACTACTGACCCACGAGCGTCAGTAGTGTCAATGAGCAGCACGCGCTCGATGCGCTCCCGCGTGACGGCGGCATGTACCGACATGTTAGCGGTGGGCGAGCGAAGTTTAAGAATATCTTCATTCAGCTGCTACTTCCGAGCACGGCGGCTGTCTGTATAGCTCATGTTCCCGATATCAGCGCGACGAATAGACAAGAGATCAGCAACGACGTACCGGAACCGCCGCACTCATCCGGACACTTCCCAATTTGCTCCCGACTGGCGTTCGCTCGATATACTGTCTCGGCGCTAAGTAAAGTGTATCCGGATTTCCAAAGGGTGTCCTGACCACCAGTGCGAGCGAACTATACATAGCATGCATGTGCGGCCACCAGATGACTCGGCACAGTGCTGCAGCGGCTGCACGAAGCCTCGTGGAACGACTTCCCAGTCGCTCCGATGGGGCGGAGACAGCGGCTCTGATCATGACTAGGCTCGGCCGCGCCGACTCAATGCGCGCGCGCTGCACTGCGGTCCTTCTTGGGGATACGGTCGCCATCAGCGCTCGCCGCTTGGAGGGCGCACGGGGCCGCGGCCGCATTAACAGACCCAAAAGGGGACGACCGCCCCTTGCACAGCCATCTTCCGACATGGTTCATCACGGCGCACGGCGATCTGGCGAGCTCGAGTCTCCGTGCACTGCTTGCCGTCAGGCGACTCTGATGGAACCGGGGACGTTTGCGTCGCTGCGATGCGGATGCGCCCCACGGCGAGTCATTCGAAGCGAATGCAGCTGCTGTGGAGTGCGGACGTTTTACGCAATGCGCGCTCGCGACGCATATAAGAATGGGGCGAGGTGCGGGTGGAACCTCACTGCTCTCGACGTCTCGAGCACTCTTCTCACTCACCAGTCGATATGTTCGCCCGCTCTGCCCTCACTGTTGCTGTTGTCGTCGCCGTTGCCTTCGTTGGCGGAGGTGAGATTGATCTTTGCCTGCCTGCGCACTGCAACATACGCTGACGAACGCGCCGTGCTCGACAGCGTCCGCGCAGGAGCCTAACTGTGCACGCAACTACACGGTGGAGCTCGGCGACACCTGCGACGGCATTGCGGCGAAGACAAACACGCCCACGTTAGTACCCGTAATGCACGCTCGTTGTCGAGGGGACTCACATCCCCGTGTACAGCTTCCAGCTCGAGACGGTGAACGCAGACAAGATCGACGCCGCGTGCGACAATCTTGCTCTAGGCGAGGTCATTGGATGTGCTGCTGTCGTGTCCTACAGCCGTTGATCGGATTTTTCCCGCAGCCGCTGTGCCTCGGCATTATTGGCGAGGACTGCGACATTACCCACGTCGTCCAGCCCGGCGACAACTGCGACAGCATTGCGCAGGAGGCAAAGACGACCCGGGAGATCCTCCTGGCAAATAACCCTAACGTCAATGCTGAATGCACCAACATCGGCGTCGGAGAGGTAAGTGTGATCCAATTGCGATATCGTGTTTAGTACTCACAGGTTTGCATGACTATTTTAGGTCCTTTGCACGGCAAACGAGATCATTGGGAACTCGACGGCGAACGCGGCCAACGAGGTTTTTCAGTGATGATTAGACAGTCACAGCATTGAGGTCGTTACACAATCTGCAAGTGGACGTCTAGCCTGAGACAATTGTGCATGAGAAACAGCCACATCAATCCAGCAGGCATACCGTGCCGCGGAGTCGCAGAATTACTGTGATATATGTATGTGCATGCCGTGGAGGAGAGGATGGTCGCCGAGTGCTCAGTGCTCAGCGGAAAGTGGATGGCTAGGTTACGGCTACCGGATTCCGCCGGCGCTCAGGATTCTGCTACTGATTTGAAATATACTCGTTGGACTGCACGGGTCTGCACCACTGCGATCACGAGTTTCATGTTCAACGTTCATCGACAGAGCTTCGCACACCTGCAGGCACACCACGTTAAACTCACAGCTACGCTGCTGCGGTAGGCCGACATGACTTGTACCTCCTCCACTGCCAGTGTTCCCCCTGGATGGCTGCCGCTCGCGACATGGCGCCCTTGAAGCTGAAGCTCCCGCATTCCACTCACTGCAAACGGCAACCGATGGAATCGACGTCTCTCTGGGCTGGGTGAAACAAGATCCAGATCTATGGTTTGAAGACGGCAGCATCGTTGTGGTAGCGGAGAACACTGGATTTTGCGTACACAAGCTCCTCCTCTCTCACCTCTCCCCGGTCTTTCGAGATGTCTTTGCGGTTTCGCAGCCCATAGCGGTCGACAGCAGTCGCAATGTTGTCAGGAACGTACCTGTTGTCCATTTCTCCGACAGTGTGTACGACATGAGGCGTCTGCTCCGTGCTATCTACGACGGCCGCGGGTACGTGCCGCTCCCTTCGCCTCCGACCTCAACAGCATCGTCATTCAAGTTCACCCCCAGATATCTGAGGGATATGTCTCCCTATGTACCCTTCGCGTTGATCTCCGCCCTCATGCGCCTAGGCCACAAATACAAGCTCAAGGACATCGTCGATGACGCCGCACAGCACCTCGAAGATTACTTCACCACCGACTTCGGAACCTGGCTCCAGTACTGCAACGGGGATACAGGCACGACCTTCGACTTCTCGGATGACGAGGGCGCAGACATCTTCGAGGCCGTCAACCTCGCGCGCCTGACGCACAAGTTCTCGATTTTGCCCCTCGCTTTGTACAAGTGCTGCCAGTACGACCTCGCTGAATTCGTGTTCGGAATCGAGCGGGAGGCCAGCGGCGACGTCGTATACCTCGGCCAAGATGACGTCGAGCGCTGTGTTCGCGCGCGCGAACGACTGCTCCGGGAGTCGTGTCAGATGGCCCAAACCATAGGAAGCGCCACGTCTTCTCCTCATTGCGAGGCCCCCCACGTGTGCCCGCGACAGCTGGAAAGCCTGCACAAGACATCCACCAGCATGCTCGCAGGACTCATCAACACGGACGCTCTCTCTGGCTTTCGGGAGCAGCTAGGAATGGTGACGGGGTTTGTCCAGTGGATGGAGCTCTGCTACGAGTGCTGGGAGGGGCTCGCGTTCCAGCACGAGCTCAAGCAGCGGGAAACGTGGGGGAGCTCTTGGATATATTGGATTTGGCGGACGAGGATTTAGGAATCGGGTGGGCTGGCCCAAGGCCCTCATGGGATATATCAATGATTTGACTAGGTTGACAGGTAAGAGGTCACGATGCATGCCCGAACGAAATGGTTGCTGATATCTCGCGCGTTACCAGTGATGAAGTCGTGTATACACAATGTGTCGTCGCAACAGGGACTTGGAATCCCTGGGATATTCGCTTTCAGCAGATTCAAATTCAAAGGTAAGCGAGACCAATTTGACCAAAGACCAACCGGCAGCTCCGCGTATGACACACCACTCGACCGAACATCTGGGCTCAACAACGGCCAGCTGCAGGTCCATACACGCATTGCCGCTGACCCGCCCTCCGTGATTGTCACAGCGTTCAAGCGCGAACCAGGACTACTCGCGGATCACCCCGATTGTCGGCTGGATGCTGCCCTTGGAGGCGAAGGCGACGCTCATCAAGACCAAACGCTCGAACTGCACTCTCGTGCCGTCCCTTCTGCGCAAAGGCGTATGACGCCTCTCAGCATCCTCCTGACCATCCAAATCTCGTTAACGGTGGACTCACGAGTGCAGTGCGAAGAAATTACCATCAGCGCGCACAGCTCTTTGGCGATATGCAAAGCCAGACTTCCGCGGGATATAACCCGTCGGCCGCTCCCGAACCTCACATTGAATTGAGTGCTGTTGAGGACAACATCCTGAGCCGGGAACTAGCCCGGGTACCTTGTCGCGTCAGCGAGGTATTTTAAACATCGATGCATTACGCACCATGATACGCAGGGATAACTTTTGATTAGTGACTCTTGTACCGTCGAACGCGGGCGCGTCGGAGTTGCGCACGATGGCGTAGTTCTGCATGATATCGGACATCCGCGTGAAGTGGTACTCGATCGGAGGGACGTCTGGCGGCTTTGTACCGCGGTACTTCGCCTGCTGGAGGATCTGGACGAAAGGATGGTTGAGAATTACGCTCGCGTCGGTGGAACTTCACGTTGTGCATGTACCTCTACCTGTAGCCTCGCATTCGTGGCCGGGGCTGGTGAACGGGCAGGCGGGACGGTGCTCCCGGGAAGGAGGACCCATTGGCCCCCGACATCTCTGGGGCCCTTCATGTACTGAATCCTTCGTCCGGTAGTGTCGATGAACGTTGCGACCACGCCTTGCGGGAGGTCTCTTCCCTGGATTCTAGATATGTGAGCATAATACCACCGTTGCGTTGCCCCAGAGTACCGCACGTACTGCGACTCGAAGGCGCTCGAAAGGTCGACTGCTGGTGGTAGCCCCCCGCACAGCGTATAACCGATCGTGTTCTTTCACGTAGGTATACTCTAGGTCCTGGTTGTTACTTTGTGCCACGATCGTACCCAAAGGAAACATCGAGTCATCATCCTGTATTGGAAATACATATCTGTGAGTTACGTCTGGCACGAGGACATCGGTGATAGACTTGCGAGTATGCGAGGAGGTGCGGCAGAACTGTGAGAGGACACCCGTGCGTTGCCAGACATGCAGTTGAGCTTGAAGGTTGTAGGTGTCGACTAACGGCGACTGAGGCATGTTATACGCCTTGTCTGCGATATCCTAGCGCTGGCTAAACCCATGTGTGTGCCACAGACAAGAAAGCTAGATGCAGGGCGTAGTAGGCGTGTTTTGGATAAGGAGATATCGTTCATTAACAAGAACATGCACCACTACCACTTACCATGAGACGTATCGAGTTATCCTGAATATAACGACCGTAGCTGGAGACATTGAGGATGGTGTCCGCGATGAGCAGCCGTTTATAAGCAACGCTCATGGCATGCATTCTCTTTCACTGGTTCTCCGCTAGAAGGTATTTGCGTGGATGTCTGACCCGAATGGTCTGTGTCTGTGTGGTCAATGTATGAAAGCAGTCCCCAGATAATGCGCTGCTCGCGGGTACTGATTAGGAGACTGAGACGCTATACCACGATTTCTGGTCCGCATTGATGTGAGCAGGAAACGCAGAGAGCGTCAAATATATCACACACACCAGTTCTGCATGAACACACGGATGCGCAAGTACTTATGCGCAGCCGTCCTAGTTTTGTGAACGCTGTCATCGCGTCTGCAATGAAACCTTGCCGACTGTGTCCACGGGATCACATACCTTCACAAATCTGCACGTACCGGTAGCCTATACGGTTCACTCACAAAGATGGGCCTGGGTACGTCCACCTCGCGAACTTGTGTGACAAGACGAAGCCTGGTAAATCTTGTGTAGAGTTGTTCACCCGAACAGAGTGTCATTGTGCAAGAATACAATGGTCGATGGTAACGTTACGCGATGCCAAAAGGAAATGATATCCAGCAGTGTGCCCTGAGCGAGAGCAAACGCAGAAGGGGCGTGGATGGTGGAGCGAACAGGCGAGATCAGCAAGGGAGGAGGAAGAACAGAAAGCGAGAAGGTCGTGGCCAGGAACGCTGCGGCAGGAGGCGACTGCACGTGACGTGAAGACCCCCTCATGTCGATGCGCGAGGCGAGTCGTTGCGGTGGGAGCTGAGTGCAGATGACTCTGTTTGTTCTCTGACCCTCACGACGACCACCACGACATCTTTCTACTGCACATACCCGCGCAATGCACGCTTGAGCTGCCGAGGTCCACTGGGCCCTCCCCTCCTCAAGCAACGACACCCACTCGCCTCCGATTTCGACCATGGACCCCCAGGTAGAAGATCGGCAACAGGAAGAGATTACCGCGCTCCAGGTCCGTCTTCGGCCACGCCACTTGCACATGTCCCCCTTCTCACAGTCATACAGAGTATTTATGACCAAGATTTCACTGTACGCGAGGCGAAGGCGTGGAAGGTGTGTGCAGACAATGTTAGGAGCTGCGGTATGCAAGCGCTCATGCAGATCTTCCGCTCAGGGCGCACAACGCCTCGCCGAATTCAACATCAAAGTCGCCCACCCCCAAGAAGAACACGCAGAACATATCTATTTCTATCTACACACTATGTGAGTGCTCTCTTCCTTGCGCAGAGCCCATCCAAGCCGCCCCAAAACTCCCTTGCCCGATTCCGTCAAAGTCGGACACACGGGCGCTTATGAGGTGTGCCTGGCTGTCTATGCTTAAACAACTGTCGATGAAATGGGCGGAACGGTTCCGACGATCCTCTCGAGATGACGGAATCATAATGTACACACATGCGCTCATCATGTTGAGCCTGATTGACTCTTCGCCCTTTTTTCACATTTGCTGTGTATGGAACTTGTCGGAACGGTCACTACTTACCTACGCACGGAATTCTGCTGACACTCGTTGTGACTCACAGTTTCCCCAAGACATATCCAGTGCTAGCATGCCCCACATTCAGGGTTGAGCAGGCTATAGGGCTCAACAAGGCTCAGGCAGCGAAGTTGGAGCACGCGATACAACAAGAAGCGCAGAAGTACAAGGGGCAGGAGATGGTTTTCCAGGTTCGTAATCGCTATCCGCATCGCGTACAAGGAATTCACCCCCGCGCAGATAGTAACATTTGCTCAAGAGTGGATGAACGAGAATGTCAAGCCTCCGAGCGAGGTCTCCGGTTCTCTAGCTGTGCAGATGAGTCGTCGCGCCGCCGAACAAGAGAAGGTCAGTGCTTGCAGCGCTTACCGGGAGCGCTGTCTGATCTCATATGTTATTGTAGGCCAAGAAGCAGCGAGAAGAGGAGGAAGCTGCGGAGCAGCAACAGCGTGCTGCGGAACTTGCTGAGCAGCTAAATGAGCAGATCCGCGAGAATGCGTACCAGCAACAGCAGGAACGCGAGCGCATGCAGCAGCTAGCCCGCAAGCGTGCAATGTCGGACGCAACGACAGTGGGGCCTACTGACGATACTATGGTGGAGACCGCTGCCGCGTTCGAGACTTTCGACAAGGAGATCCACTGGAAGAATGCCTCATTCAATCGCGTCAGACTGTTCAACCCGCGTCAAGGTAAGTGTAACACTAATCTTTGTACAAATCCGATGTGTTAATCGAGGCATTCGGCAGAGGGCCTAGGGACCGTGTATCAGGCAGAGCCCGTAGTGGAGAAGTCGTTCGAGGCGATACCGCTTGAAGTCATCTCGGTCACCTTTATGTCTGATCATTACAAGCGGCCACAGGGTACGTTCGCCTTTTCTGTAAACATGTTACGTATCGCTGATGCCTTCTAGGTCTCAAGAAGTTGAAGGAGCTCGAAGGCGAGATTCGGCGCATTACGACGATCCGTCACGTCAACCTGCTCGCGGTACTGGCCGCCAAGCTGATCATCCCTCGGGCGCCCGACAATCCTCGTCTGGTCATTCTCACCGAGCAACGACCTTCCGTCACGTTGCATGACGTCCTCGAGGACACTGATCACCTCCGCGAAGAGCGCACTACGGTTCGTGATGCATGTCATGACAGGCGGTTTGAACGAGTACTGAAAGCGACTATAGGACTATCTTGGCCAAATCCTGGCAGCGATGAACACCCTTCACGCGGCTGGGATCATGCACAAAGGTATGCCCTCCGCATAACGTCCTGCGATCACTATCATGACGACGTCCCGCAGGTCTCAACTTGAAGTGCATCGGTCTGGCACCACGAGATAGCTACGGCCCGAACAAGCTCATCAAGATCTTCAACGTCTGCTACCACACTTGTCTCCTAGCGCTGCATAGATCGAACAACATCGGGTTTGCCGGAGATCCCCAAGTCGAAGACTTGCAGGTCCCCGAAGGCTGGTGAGTGCGCGCGCTCGCCATATCCACGATGGAAGCTGAACTATCTGTCGTCGGTAGGATGCCGCAGGACACGACGGAGTCGACTCTCGTGTTCACGAAGGGCAGGGATATCCATGCGGTTGGCATCGCTCTGGTCCAGATGCTTATGGGACGCGACGTCATGGACAGGTTCCCCGATCCGCAGAGTGCGCTGCATACCAGTGAGTTCCGCGGATATGTCCGTCGAGACGTGTACTCACCAGAACGCTTTCAGCCTCCATATCTCCCTTCCTCCAGCAGAAGGCGGCTATCATGCTCTCTACGACGAGGAAGAATGGTGTTTCCGCGCAGAGCCTCCTTGGAGACTTCATGTCCACGTCGTCCCAATCGACGAGCCACGTCCGCACTCCGACTATTCCGTTTTCAGGACCGAAGACCCCGATGGTCAACGGCTTCTTTACAGGATCTCCTGAGACGGACTACTTCAGGATGCCGCCGCCGAAGCCGAAGCACGCGAGCAGGTGGAAGGAAGACTGGGAGGAGCTCGAACTACTCGTATGTCCACAGGCAGTGGCGGCGATGGCTCCACATACTGACAACCAATACGCAGGGCCGAGGCGGCTACGGAGAGGTCGTGAAGGCGCGGAATAGGATCGACAACCGGATCTACGCCGTGAAGAGGATCAAGCTGCGCAACGTACAGAACGACAAGATCTTCCGCGAGGTGAACGCGCTCAGCCGGCTGAACCACCGCTTCATCGTGCGGTACTACACGACGTGGGTCGAGACGACCGAGGACGGGTCGTCGACGGCGAACTCGGACGTGGACTCGTCCATGTCGGACACGACGGACGGCATGACGTCCGTGCCGCACCAGTTTGGGGACCGCAGCGACGACACCGCGGAGGACCACATCACGACGTTCGACATGAACGACCTGGACTCGCCGAGCAAGCACTCGTTCCCGAGCATCCACTTCGGCTCGCATTCGGGGGACGACGTGGGCAGCAGCGACTCGACGAGCGACAGCGATGACCTGTTTGAGGACGAGGTGTTCGTGACTACTGGGAAGCCGAGAGCGATTCCGAACAATGGGAATGGAGGAAGGCATGTTCCGCCCCCGCCCTTACCGAAGCCTGCGGCGCGGATACTGTACATCCAGATGGTAGGATTATACCGTGATATTGTCATCCAGATGCTTACTATCCACAGGAATACGTCGAGCGGCAGACCCTGCGGGAGGTTTGTGATACCCATTCATATAGTGTTCTTAGCTAAATACAGATTATAGCAAATCAACGAAGGCCTGGACGAGCAGAATGCTTGGCGGCTGTTCCACCAAATTTTGGACGCGCTCGTCCATATGTCGAGCCTTGGCATTGTAAGCGGTCCGCGAATTTTCTTGTCTGTTAGTACTGACAGTATCCTCTAGCTGCATCGCGACATCAAGCTGACCAACATCTTTATTGGTATGTAACGAAGTTTCCATAGCCTTTCGCGGAGTGCTGATGCAGCCACAGATGGGAAGGGAGACTGCAAAGGTACGAGTAATCCCTGACAGGTGTCAGATACTCTATATTAACACTTGACCAGTCGGAGACTTTGGTCTTGCAACGTCTAGTCTCGCCGCAGTCGATCCCTCAGATGTCGCGCCGACCATATCCAGACACGAAGATGTGACGTTAGGTGGGGCTTATGAAACGACACTGCGTACATACTGCTGACGGTGCCGATTAGACGTGGGCACCGCACTCTACATCGCGCCGGAGCTGCAGTCTAGACGGAAGGGTCCGCGCAATAGCGCGAAGGCCGACATGTACAGTCTGGGAGTACGCGTTCCTCGTGTGTTTCTTTAGTACCGACAGACTCCTCACATTTATCATCGACAGATTGTCTTCTTCGAGATGAACTACTTCTTCAAGACCGACTCCGAGCGCTGGACTGTTCTCCTTGGGCTACGGGCACCGAGCATCAACTTTCCGAGCGATTGGGATACCAAACGTTCTGGACAGCGCCAAAGTGAGCCCACAACTTCAGACTCATATGCATACTAAGCTGACCACGCTCGCAGTCATCAAGTGGCTTCTGGAGCACGACCCAGAAAAGAGGCCTACGGCTATAGAACTCTCACAGAGCCCGCTGCTCCCACCCCGGTTGGAAGACGAGTACGTCAAGAGCGCGATGAAGCTCATCGCCAAGCCCGACTCCCCGCATCTCCAGGCTGTGCTCTCGACGCTCTTCAGCCAGCCTGTCAAAGCAGTGCGGACGTACCTCTACGATGCTGACGCGGAACCCCCCGAGCATTCCGCTCTCAACACGCTTGTGATCGAGCGGCTCGCGCAGATCTTCCACCTCCATGGTGCTGTTGACATCGAGCCTCCCTTGCTCATGCCTGTGACGAACGCGAAGGACGACCGCACCCGAGCGCTGTACCTCGACCGTCATGGCGAGGTCGTCACGCTGCCCAACAATGCACTCGTTCCATTTGCTCGTGCCGCGGCGCGCGCTGACCTCAAACGCATCAAGCGGTACCACATCAGCGACGTGTATCATCCCAAGTACGTCGTTGCCACACGCGGGAGATCCGTGAACGCTGCTCATCGAGATTCGCTTGCAGCGTCATCGCCGGACATCCGAGGGCGTCGAAGGTTGCGGTGTTCGATATCATCACCCCCGACCTCATCACAGGCCAGACTGCGGCTGCGTCCGAGGCAATCTCGATCGTAAGCGACTGCCTGGACAACTTTGGCAACTTGTGGCAGCACTATGAGATTCATTTGTCTCATTCTCGGAGTACGCTACCCCTTTTCCCAAAATTGTACGTCTTTCTGACCTCATCCCCCTAGTCCTGGAGCAAGCTCTTGAGCAAGTGGATCCGGAGATCCGTGCGGACACCATTGAGATCTTGAGCCAGTCCAAGTCGTCGACCCCTCAGAAACGCTCAGCCCTGCTCCGGAAGGGCGTGACGAGGTCGGCCAACGACTGGCTCGAGGTGCTCTCTGATACGTGTAAGCCTGGACCAGCGGCATAGTATAATGTCTTCTGTTGCTGATCTCGTGAAAACAGATGATTCTGTCGATGCCTTTGCCGAGCGCCTGGACAAGTCATTCCCACCGCTGCGCGAACTGCTCGACCAGTATATCCAAGATATGAAGACCACTGTGCAGTTCGCGACCGCCTCCGGCGTCACACGCCCCATGAAAGTGAACCCGCTCATGCTCCACAGCCGCACACCGTACTACGCGGATGGAGTGTGCTTCGAAGTCGTTCGCAAGAACAAGTACTCCGATGTGCTCGCGACCGGTGGACGGTATGGCAATATTTACTTCTCTTCCCATTTTCGCTGACGTTCGCCTAGGTATGACCATGTGATCAGGCGGTACTCCCCTCCGAAGCCCAAGGCGGAGCTGAGCTGTGCGGTCGCCGTCCAGATATACTTGGACAAGATCACCGTCGCCCTCGCGGCGTATCAGAACGCGTCGCTTCGCACGCTCCTCAAGGAGCAGAAGTCGTTCGGGTACTGGAGTCCTCGCCGATGCGACGTCTACGTCGTGTCCTACCAGCCGGGCTATCTTACGGAGCGCCTTGAGATTGCGGCGACCCTATGGAAGCACAACATTAGCGCAGACGTGATGTACGAGGCGTCTCTACGGGGTTTGGGCGAGAGCGAGAACCACGTCGAGCAATGCTCCCGCGAGGGAATCCTGTGCGTTGATGACTTCGTGAGATCTTGATATGCATGCTGACGGCGGTGTAGCTTCATCGTGCACGCCAAGCCTCGAATTGGTTCGGCGCTCGTGTACAAGGTCAAGAGCGTGCTCCGAGGCACAGAGACTGAAGGTTAGAAATCCCGCCACTCTTTCAGAGCGTGACGTACTCATCTTTGCACTTAGTATCCCCACAGGAGCTAGTTTCTTTCCTGCAGCAGCAAATCGCAGAGCAGAAGCGGATCGACGCGACTACCTCCGGTGCAGCGATGATCGAGAATGGCCAGCCGTTGCCGGCCACGAAGGAGCCGTCCTCTTCTGGGGAGACTTTGATGGTTCTGCCAGGCGAAGTCAAGAAGCAGCGCAAGGGGACGAAGTCGGTTTTGATGAACAAGGGTAATATTTCCTCACCTGCCGTTCCAACATGTTCAGAGCTGACCTCGATTCTTAGCTCACGATCATACGGTCGCGCTCAAGAGCTCCCTACCACGCACACGGACTATCGCAGTAGACGTCCCGACTCTAGTTTTCGAAGAGATGGCGAAGAACATGGACTGGCTTTCGAGCGACGAGGCGCTGAGGACAATTGCTACGGGGCTCCCCGCACACTACGGCCACTATGCCCACCAGATTCGGGAAGCGGTGAACAAACAGAAGGGGGACGGACGCTATGTGCTACTATATGGGATCCGCCAGGAACGACTCGCGCTGCTCACTTTGACTTAGGTTCGATGCTGTATCTCGTACTATGCTTGTTTCTCTCTCATCTGTATCCTACTACATAATGACTCCCGACACGCCCATGCTATATATTTCACGCCCTGCTCTGGTTACAAGTTTCTCCAATACATCACAAAGTTCGTTAACGTCATGAATGTCCACGAAGAAGTCCGACATATCAAAGTCCTGTCTACGATCATGCCCATTCTGTCAAAGACCGAGGAGAGCCAACAGCCTAGTAAAGCTGGGCGTTCCCAAACCAGTCACCTTCAAACCTGTCAGCAGGTATCATCGACACACCAGAGTCCACACTCACCGGGTCCCACCCAACGGCAGTGTCAAACCCTCTCGGAGGCTGCGGGTTAGTCCTGTCGCATATAACGGAGTTGTTCCCAGAGACGATGTCCTTGAACGACGACGACGCCTCAGAGTACAGCCACGGGTTCAAGAATCCAAGCGGCGGTTTGCCCGCGGAGAGCAGGCGGTCGTTCAGGAGGGCAATGATGCTCGCTGTGACGGGACTCGACGCGCTTGTGCCGGTGATCCCGCTCAGCCCCGCGGCGAAGATGATGTACCCCTCTGCTGCGGCAGCGATGTCGGGGAACGCACGGCCAGTGCGGTTGAACGCCCCTGCGTTCTTGTCACCGAGCTGTGTGAGGAAGGCGTCGACCGCGGCGTCTTGGTACGAGGGCCGGCCAAAGTAATTGGAGAATCCACCAGAGGAGCCCGGCCAACTGACTTCGTTGGGGAACCCGGAAGTGCCACCAACTGAGGTGACGCTATGATGTCGACGTTGAGAGTGGCTGCATTAGTCGGACTAGATCGAGGCACTTACAAAGGGCAGTTTGAGGGGAAGGTGGCCTGGAAGACGAGATCGTCCCCTTCGGCGGGGCAGCCGACACCACTGTCTCCCGAAGCAAAGAGAACGGAAGTACCCCGGGCGCCCAATTGCGCGTATGCCTTGCACAATTTGCTGGGTAAACCATGTTAATTCGCAGCTGAACGTGAGAGATAGGCAGCGCCATACTCCGTGAGCGCAAAGGAGATGGTGGTCTCTGACATCCCGTAGCTCGTCGTCAGGACTTGGGGTGGGTTCTCCTCCGCGAGGATAGTGTTGACTTCATCTAGGTAACCGTCAAGACCATCGTCTTGAAATTCTACCCCGACGAAGTAGTACGTGACCGGGACGTTTGTTGCGAGGCCGACGGTGTACTGGATGTCGAGCTCCTGTTCTCAGACGCGTATTTGTGAGCATCTGCGACGATTTCAGTATATGGAACGATTTACCCCCTCTGACACTGAGGGACCTTCTTGATCATTGGTTCCACCATCGATCCCGACCACCGAGAAGGCAGTGGACGAGTTCATATCCGGCCGGAACATCTCCAGGAATTGCTATGATCATCGGCACGCGTTAACTAACTCAACGTCGCGGCGTGAGAGGCAAACCCCACCTGCAGGAAACTAAAGTGGGCGCTGTTCCCGAACCTGCCCGTAACGCCGAGGCGGTTGCTAGAATTAGTCGCGGGAGTAAGAGGAATGTCGTACAAGAACTGCACGCATTCCGGGATCGTCTCATCCGTGCAATCTGCGGTCAGATTGCGCTTGGCGAGCCGGACGTGCTCCACGGAACGCTTGATCCCAACTATCTCTCCCTTCGCGACGGGTGCCGGGAATCTGCACATAGAAGTTAGCGCAGTGCTCAAAGCGAGGAATGAAGCTGACGCACGAAGTCGTGGGATGAACGAGATCGACATGCCCCTGCAAACTCGGCGGCAGCGAGTAAAGCATGGTGCGGATGGCGCGCTTGCCTGACGACCCATGCTCGAAGACGGAGAAGTTTGCGTTGAAGAGGGTGTTGGCTGTTCCGACGGGGATCTCGAAGCCGACCCAATCTCCCGCGGGGGAGAGCGCGGTCCCATTGAAACCATTTTCCTGCAACCACGCATTGACAGCGTCAACTGCTGCGGGATTTGGTGCGACGAGCTTCTCGACCTGTGCGCAAGTCGTCAATGATGGGGCGAGTGTGAGATTCAAAGTTGCCGACCTCTGATTTCGAGAGATGCTGTCCGTATTGAGCGCTCTTCGGGTCGCTGACCTTGTACAGAGCATCAACAATTGCGTCGGCCGTGCTCTGAGCGAGCGCTAAGCGCAGCTTCAAGGTCTCCCCCGCCGGAGCGGGTCCAGTGTTGATGAACCCCACAGGCACTGTCGACCTCGCCTCATGCACATTCAGATTGCTGTCCGTGTATCCGTGGGGGTCGAGCCGTCTACCGTACGTGTCACAGAACACAGGGTTCACTGCTGCCACTGCAGCCCAGACAGCGAGGGTGAGTAGACTCCACGAGTTGACCATGTTCCCCAAATAAAGACAGGAGCAAAGCGGGTTGGGCGAGAGAACGGCGGCGGAGGCTGGGACGGCGATGTTTAACTCGTGAGCACACTGTACTTATACGAACCTAAGGCGCGCTTCTGAGAAGTTCGGCCATCAGGCTGGTTGGTACGGAACACTCGGGCAAGTTGTATGGTACTCACATGAAGGCATTTTTACTAAGATGCGACTTGGGCGACCTAGGACGCGGCGCGGAACGCGCAGCAGTGCAAATGGCCCAGAAAGCCGAGTGTGAAGCGAAGTCGAATTCGGAATTATCCCCGGTGGTGTTGCAGTACTTCCTCGCACTTGTCCGCGTCTGTCCGGAGCATTGCTTCCGGTCGAAGCCTTCGAAGCGGAGAGACGTCGCCGTGGTGGATGCTGGTTGGAAATGCCGACTGTACGAGCAAGTATCATGGGATGCCATTTGAGTGAGGGTCATGATATGGTAATCCACGTAAGGGACTGAAGAGGAAACGGATGCCGCACTGCTTGTTTGCGGCATGCTCGAACTCGCCGTGGCCGCCGGATGGTATAGTGCCACCCCTCGTCTGGGTCGCATTTGAGTGGCTAGGCCATTCCATTGGAAATAGGCAGGGTGATCGACTTTGAGGAGACGCAAAGGAGATACCAACCAGTCAGACGGTTCAGTGGCCGATCTCTCCTAGGCAGGGACGAGCGGCAGGAGCGCGACTGGCCATGGGAGTTTGTTCTGCCTCTTGGACAGCTCTCCAGGCAGCATGCAAAAAGACGCCGTCTGCAGGGTATACCTAGCGGTCCCTGATGTATAGTAAAATTGAAGTTCCGAGTGATGGAGTATTAATGTGCTACAAGCACTCGTTAGCAACGTCACCTTTGAGCATACTGGGTGGAACTATGCCACACTTACTATAGTTGACAGTTCCTGTGAGCTGTCAGCTTGTCCATAAACACATCGCACATGGAAGGATACGGAAGAGAAGCCCAGATCAAAAAGTTCAGTGGCCGATCCACCAGGGTATACGTGAGTCAATCAGACCAAAACATTCCGACACGGGGAATCGAACCCCGGGCTATCGCGTGAGAGGCGATAATGTTAGCCACTACACCATATCGGATTAAAGTAAGGGCTTTCAAATAGAATATCGATTGGTACTTAGTTGGTGATATCCTAACCCGGGCTAAGCGGAGACCTTTGATGTGCAACGTTTAACTACTACCACCATCATCCCATGCATATGGCGCGTTCATCAACCTGGTCTAGCGAATATACTCTCTCAGCCTTCTGGTAGATCCTTCTCAGGCCTCCACGCTTCCGCCTGCTGCAACGCTGCCCAAGATGTCTCACTGGTACTCGCGTATCCCAGATCTTGCCTGCTCATGAGCTTGTAGCCCTGGAGACGTTCATACTCTACGCCGGGGATCACTGATGGTGATGTACAAACCAGTGCCCTGAACATCGCGCTGTTGTCTGTCGTCGGTAACTTGTTAACCGCGGGGGACCCCGACGACATCTAAAAGCTCGCCGTCGTCCAAACCGCCCTCGATCGTCTTGTCCTGGTCGACGACACTGTATCCTATCCGCTCTTGTTAATCCCTGGCTGGTCCGTTTTCTTCTTCTTTCGACGCATTCTTTGTCTTCTGTTTCCTCTCATTCTTTCCAATGGCTCCCTCGAAGAAGACTCAGGCCCCCAACCGCGTTGCGGCGAACTATCTTGCTTATGGCCCTCGCGGCCTATCCACAGCCCTGCAGAACCTCGATCCCGAGCAGCGCCTGAGGCTCGCCAAATCCAGCCAAAAGATTGGCAAGGTGCTCGGCGAAATGCCAGTCATCGACGTCCTCCCCACCTCTCCGGGGACCGAAAGCGTCATCTCCACGGTGAGGAGCTTCGACACGCGACCGCTCAACGTTCAAAAGAAGGGCAAGAAGGCAAAGAAGAATGCCCCTCCCCCTGCTCCAGTCTTGCGCTACAGGCTCCCTCCAACCCGTCCGTGGGACATCTTAGTGGAGGATGCGAGGGAGAGCAGCTTGGCCCCGCCGAGGCCGATCCCTGCCGCCCTCAACCTTTCGTCTCCCTCGAGGATCATCGACAATCCCCGTATGTCCGTCTACCATAACGGCTTTCGGAAGTAGGTCCTGCTTCTGCCCGCTTGCCGTCAGTGATCGCTAACTCGTGCAGAACTCCTCTTACGCCTGAGTATCTGAGCCCGTTGACCCCACTCTCCCCGCTCTCCCCCATCAAAACCCCAGACATCCATGAGCACAGGATGCAGACCCTCCGCCGGCTCGCGCGCATGTCCCGGGCCTTCCGCGACACCATTTACGAAGAGCTCGTCATGCCTTCCGTCGGCATCGTGGCCGCCCCCGATGTCCAAGATGTCAACACGTACCTCGACCTCTACCGCAAGTCGATATGCCCCCCTCGGCGGTCGCAGATGCTCGCGGCGGGCCGGCGCCGCAGCCGCTCCGTCGGCGACAACCAGCGACGCAGCGTCCTCTCCGTGTCCGTCTACAGCGCCAGCACGACGCGCACCAGCTTCCTCCTCCCGCAGTCCGCCGCGCCGCCACGCCACAGTCGCAGTCGCGTCTCGTACGTGCTCGCGATCGGCTCGCCCGCGCTCTCCCCGCCCGCGTCCGCGTCCGCGACGCTCGACGACTCGCCCCTGCAGCAGCAGCAGTCCGTCGCGCAGGCGATGGCGGTCATCCTCGGGTCCGACGCGCAGGTCATGGAGTCCTTCCGGCGCGGGTTCGCGATGCGCACCTTCAGGATGGACGCGCGCCGCCGCTCGAGCGTGCAGCTGGGCACGCCGCTCATGTCGCCGTTCGCCGCGATGAAGTCGCCGAAGGTGCCGTACTGGGTGCGCAGCGGGTACCGCGCGCGCGACAGTGCGCATGCGTCGGGGCGGAGGAGGCGCGCGGGGGTGTCGCGCCCGCCGCCGACCCCGCGCACGATGCGTAAGGAGCGCAGGCAGGGGTGGGGTGGGGAGTGGGGTATGGGGAAGATGGGCGCGGCGGTGGAGAAGCTCAAGGAGGCGGATGTGAAGGCGAAGACGGGGGAGGAGTGTATTGCGGTGCCCGAGGTGCCGGTCGTCGAAGCCAAAGGCGAGGCGGGCGATGCTCTTATTGAGGCTCTTGGGGATATGGCACGGGAGAAGCCTCTAGAGCAGTCTCTCGTGGATATCAAGGAAGCCGAGGAGGCGTCGCTGCTGGCCTATCTTCAAGAGGACGCGGAAGATGTTAACCCTTACGCAGGCATTGAAGAGGAGGCTTACGCCATCTAGGTCGACGATCTTGTTTTTTTTAAATGTATACCCGTGTTGTTTGTCACGGAGCGTCGCTCTCTATATATGTTTATCATTATTTCGCCGTCGTCCTTGACAGGGGCTTCTCAAACTCGCATATATGGTGAGAGCCCCATTGCCAAGAATGAAATTCGAAGAGGTGAGGCAAATTGTGATAGGGCTGCGAGATCCACCGAAAGACATGGTGGCTTCACACGTCGTTAAGTTGATGGACGGCACGCCAGGGAGTCGGGGCCCAATGATGAATATATTTCCAGTCATGCACAATCACACAAGCGTACCATACGTGCCCCAGAGGAACTCTATGCGCCATACACTACAGCGGACGCCGAAGAAACCGCGACAGTCCCATGACCGTCTTCGCGGCTGGAGTGGCGCCACGGACGTCGTCTCCTCGCAGCCGCGGGAGACGCGATGGAGAAAGGTTCCTCGACATCGTAGCCGTTGTGCCTATCGAGGTGGAATAAGATCTGCAGTCGTGGCAGTGAAGGCGGCGTCAGCTGGAAATCCTCGGACAGTGGAGTTACGTACCTAGGGTTTCCCGTTGACTGTCCTGGTGGGACAGTTCTAGACATGCCCGGTGTTGCGCTACGTCCGGGACTACCGCGAAACGTGCTAAAGCGACGCGCAATGAGCATATCACGAAACATCAGGAAGGAAGTATAGTTATACGTGCGTGGAGTCGGGTCCGCTACTGGTGGTCTTCGACTGCTGAAGTTTGTACTCCTTCATGTCTTTGAAGGTGACAGCCCGGCGTTTGTAGAAGGTATGGTGCATGTACCAGCGCGCCTCTTCGGTCTGCAGCTCATCGAGAATCTTCTGCTCCTCGGGCAACAGCTCGTGCAAAGGAAGAGCGACGTCATAGTCGTAAAATACGCGCCACGAGGTAAGGTAGCCAATGAAGACGTCGTGCTTAGACTTGCCCATGACATGGGGGCGTGGGTTGTCGAGTAGCCCTGTAGGTGGATTCATGATGAAGTGCACCAGGCCCTCGAGGAATGTATGGTATTTCGGTACAAGGATGTCGGAATTGGCGGGATCGAGGGGAGGAACCAAGGACTGGAAGCGCGCCTTGTCACGGACGTCCAGAGCGAAGTAAGACATGGGAAGCAGGAGGATGTATCCCGGAAGAGGCGCAAGCTTGTACGGATCGTGGTCAGGGATGTCGAGGTGGCGCAGACGGATGGATGTTGGGAACGGTGAAGCGCCTTCATTCGGTGGACGTATCTCGGCGTAGTCCCATGCGGGAACGGTGGGCACGTAGCGGCCCTCTTGAAGTATGGCAGATGCGGTTTCGAGCAGTTCGTCCGGTACTAGGATCTGCTGGTCGAAAAGTGCGGTGGCGACCCGGTAAACGTAGCACAGAGCGTCCTCGGCCCACATGATGCAAGGGATGCCCCGAGTGGTGAGTTTACGCAGTGCTACGAGCCTGTCGTGCTGCTCCTCTGGGCCCGGCGGGAGATACTCGTAAAATTCGCCCATGCTGAGGTTTGCGACGACGAATGGTCGGGGGAGAAGAGTGAACGCAAGTTGTTCTGGGTCTCCGGCCTGCAGTGGATCAGAGAGATAATTTATGCAGTTAATTTTGGCCTGATAACGATGTACGCCTGCTAAGGAAGGAAGCTACGCTCAACTCAAGGCTCAAAGCACTGCTAGTGGCAGTATCTTGAGCGAACTTGGCGTATACACGGATTCGGATTCGTTCGCCGAGTGGCTTGTTACGTGGCTCCAACCGCGTTGCAACCTCTGGATAGGGCAGGAAGTGTTCACTGCGAGACCTGCCACTGGCCTGCCTGAACGAGGTTGAGGGATCCGAGTAGTCGGATGGTTCAAGTCGACTGCGCTTTCAACTCCACGTGCTGTAAAACGCAAGCACAGCTGGACTTCCCCTTTTAGGCATGGTCGTCGTGGCGCATTTGTTACAGAGAGCGCCCTTGCAGGCTGATACCCGCTTCCACCACTGGAAACGCTCTCCCGACGATCCCTCTCATACAGATCAGGCATCTATGCCGCTGCGTGTTGCACACGCGGTGATCACAGGCTCTGCGCCGGAGCTAGCTGTATTTGCCAAGACGACCACGCTCTCGTTCTAGCACCAGCGCACAACACCGCACTGATCGTCCCAACCTTGAACTGTGCTTGTGGTGCGCCGCTGTCCTCCTTCCTGAGCGAGACTGATCCTTGTTATTCACCTTGGAAACATGCATGACGTGTGCAGCCTTTCCTCAAGCAGCCTGCTCGAACTAGGATGCCTCTCCCGACGGCCGTCTGCCGTCATCATGGGCTGAAGAAGGAGCCCTCCGTGCACGGGGCCCGCTGGCGTATAAAGAGAGGCCTGAACCTCTCCGGATAACGCATACTCTCTAAGACTCAGCAGGACCGCCAATCCCCACAATCCCAACACACTTTCAAACCCTCAGGTTCGTTAGTACGAACCGCTTGCCGTTGCCTACGTGTCAACTCGTGTTGATTACCTATCCTTGACAGAATATACGATGAACACCAACTCCATCAGCCGTCTCGGTTTTAGGGGGGCGACTTTGGCTCAGTTCATCGCCAACTGCGCGAAGGATGTGAAAGCCCGCTACGTCCTTACCGGCGCGTCGGCCTTGATCATACGCGGAGTCATCCGTAGGGAGACCAACGTACGTGGGCTTGCGAAGATCTCGAAACCTGTAGACTGACGAGGAATGGTACAGGACGTAGACGTCAACATCGCCCCACGCGCATCTCTGGATCTACAGGACGCCATAAGGCCGCACTTGGACGTCAACAAGAACGAAGGTGTCCTGGTAGACGGGAAGACCCCTGAGGCGAAGGCCGCGCAGAGTAACTTCCGCATTTTCAAGTCGTTCGAGGGGCTACCGCAAACTCACAACATGAAGGCCGACATCAGCGAGAACGAATGCGTTATGCTGGATAGCGCATTCACCGAGATCGACGGAATCATGGTCGCCACCGTTCCGCTCATGGTGGTCTTCAAGATTTGCGCTATCTCGCGGCAGAACAGGGCCGCACATTCCGCGAAGGTGATCAAGGATGCGCAGGACCTGGTTGCTGCCGTGAAGCACATGAAGGACAACGGAGAGCTCGTCCCTGCCGAGGTGCAGGCTCTCTTCTCTAGGGAGGTTCCGCCGTTCTCGTGGACCCCGTTCTGGGAGGTACTCGCCGCCAACGCTCCTGACATCGCGGAGATGCTCAAAGATGACCTGCCGCTCGTGGGGATCATGGCACCTGAGGTGCGTGCTCTCATGCTAGTTCATTGTACATGACTTACGGTATCTCGCAAACGGCCAGACGACCAATTGATTCGCCAGCCAGCCACACATGCCCTTTTGTACTTGTATTACTGATTGTTTGATGTGTTTGGTTTGAAACATCCCACCGCTCTATGAATGTTTGTTTCGCTTGCTTTGCTTTGCTCGTTCCGCACCATCATCATCCGCGTGCTGGGAGGGCTTTGAGTATCGAATGATACCAGCCCTAATGCGCATCCTCAGCGTAGTAAGATCTTGGTTTTTGCCAACAAACTAACAGACTCGTGGCGTTGTAGCAGCGCCATGATTGTGCAGATATCTCAGCAACATAGTGTCCGATGTGAAGGTACATATGCATGCTGTGTCGTACAGGATGAACTCAAGATGAGAGCGAACACGAGTGACAAGACAGGAACATGTACCCACTCCGCACAGATGCGGCTTTTGCGCAAGCCCGAGCCAACCCAAGGCGAGTTCGCGATGCCCTCGCTTTGGGGCGTCCAGCTGGGGAGCACCGTTCGCGTCGTCATTCGCAGCCTTGAAGCTTGAAGCTTAAAGCTTAAAGTCCCGGAAGGTGCCGGAAATATTGGGTGCGCAGGAGTAACTACACCGCCAAACGGCTGTTAGGTTACTGCAAGCCGAGACTCTCACGTTCCAATCATATCCTCGCTCATATTTTTCCGCCCCGCTGATCACCTTGTTGTGCCTATGTCCCGTCAGGTTACTCCAAGCTGACTCGTCTGCCCGGTGACTGCTTCTCCCCTGCCTTCTCCAACCTGGTAAACATCTTGTTAGGTCCTTGGAAATCTATGATGGTCTCTTCACCAGTTCTCAGCGCCTGCGTGCATTTCCGCCCGAGCTCACCTCCTCACGCCACCGCTAGCACTATGCGGTATTGCGCCGTGTTTGCTCTCTCTGATGAGTATATAGTCTTGCCTTTCTTCGTGCGACAAAATGTGGGGACTTGGTTCATCCCCCCATGGCAGATGATCTTGAGCATTGTAACGGTAAGTCCGACTTCGGCCCTCAGTAAGCTTAAGTCAAACTCAGGTAAGTCAGTCTCGCTCTCGTGTTGTTATGGCAAGTCTCTCTCGAGCTCTGAGTATTGTGGGCTGCCCGTCTCATCCTTGCATAAGTGATGTATAAGATGTACTGAAGCCGTCTCGCTGCCAAGGTAAGTCCTTTAGAACTTGAAGATGGTATTATGATCTCGTAGTTGTATTATTTTGTCAGTGTATACAGTACTATGGTAGTCGTCTTTGTACCTACTACATTATCTTTTCTCAATGACACGTTGATTTCGCCTACCGAGTATCTGAATCCGAGTCGCCCGAGCAAGCATTTTCCGAAAGCCAATACAAAAATACATTTCTGCCCATCAAAAGGCCGCATCACCCAGTACAGCCGCAACAGCCTCAAGCGACAGTATCGAGCCCCCCTGCTCAGTCAGCTTACCGGCAGGGACCTCGCTCAGCTGGTGGTAACATCCCACCTGCTCAGAGGGTCTGGTAATATTCGTATCGTCTCTGGCCGTAACCTGATGTGCGTGCCGCCGCCGTCTCCCACGGTCATCCTCGATGTCTCCCCTCGCCGGCCTCCCCATCAGCCCACCCACGTTTGGCGGTGTATGCGACCAGAGTGCTCCTTCCAAGAATTTTCTTTCAACAATATGCGTCGAGACGTTTGATTTCATGTAGTAGAACCATTAGTCATTACGTGAATATAACCAATATGACCAGTATACAAGATGGGAGCACCACACCGCGATCCCGGAGACATCCATCCTCGGAGAGAACTACCAGAAACGATTCGAGTCCGGACGTATATCCTTCGCCATCCGCATCATGACGATATTCGAGGTCAGACTTGAGAACTGCGAACACATAGGAAATGAACGTCAGCAATAGCCCCGCGGGCCTCCGAACGTGAATACAACTCACCCCGTTGCCGATGAGCACCTGTGCGCGCTCTCCAATAAGCATGTCGACGGACTGCGCGATGTACTGCTGCTCCTTGTCGAGCACGAGCTCACGGCTGCTCGCGATAAGGTCCCACCCGCCCGTAGCTTTCAGCGCGGCCTTAAGCTCTGCGACCCACGGCTTCTTCCCGTTCGTCATGATGTAGATGTCCTTAAGGCCCTGGCCCGCGGGCGTTGCGCGCACCTCAGACACACGCTGCACGATCTGTTGGATGTCTGGGAAGCAGTGGCGCAGGTAGATCTGCTTGCCCTCTTCCGTGGGCTTGCCCCATGCCTCTTGTTCGGGTTGCGCGAAGTGGTCGGGAAGCTCGGGGAACTGGTTGAAGCCGTTGTACTGCGACGACCACTTCGCGAAGTGTAGGCAGTGGCCCTCGAAGTCGCCCCGCCGAATGTGGAGCGCGAGCAGACCGGGTATCACGTCGTAGGGGTATGCGTCTGTGGAGAACCAGCTAGAGAACCAGGAAACATGGGTGAAGAGGCGGCGGTTCAGTGTGTATGCGTCTTCGATGAGTTGTGACCATCTGAACTCGGTCAGGATGGGCGATGTCTTCAGAGAGGGCCAGATACCAAGAATGCGCTGGCTCCCGAACATCCTATAGGCCGATCGTCGTATAACATTCTAGAGAGATATACAATGGATCACATACCAGATGTTGAATATTTGAGGGGAAAGCTCGTTGATTTCAACGCAGCGCGGAAGGTTCTTGAGCTTGTCGACCCAGGCGTCAAGTACCTTTCCGGCGTGTTGTTCGGACTCGTACGCGTTCGTTACTTCGTCACTCATGATGACATGCCGTTCGTTGGGAGGGCAGACTTCATCGAAGTATTCCTTGACGACCGCTCGTGGTGCGGGGTCTCCAGGGGCAAACGCTCCTCCGGCTGCAGGGCCTGTATAGGAAGGAAATCGTAAGTCGCAGGGAAACTGTGAGGGGCGTGTGCTATACCGCGTTCTCGACCAAGAACACGAGTGTGGACGTTAAGACATACCTCGTATGAGGGCAGCAAGCGGCACGCGAGACGGAATGAGATGTCCGTTAAACTCGGAGTAGTCTGACCCGTCCTTGTTCCACGTATAGTTGTTGAAGACGAGCCTAAGTCACCAACGTACGTTTCAGGACCGGCGTAGACACTTCCAAGGTTGAGACTTACGATCGTCCAGACTCATACGCGAGATGTGCGTTCAGCAGATGCTCTTGCATAGCATTACCCCAACCCGAAGCTGTCCGCCAGCATCAGACACTGCATATGATGACAGAGCGTAGTTAGACGCACCGTGTACATGATTCGCCATCCATATGTACTGCCCGTGACGTCCTTCGGGTGGTGGCAGGTCCGGGTTGTGTTGAGGTAGCTTCAACTCCCGTTCGTGGTACTTCTCGTACAGCGGTGGCTTCCCATTGTCGGTCTGGCTCTTGACAACCGCAATGAACGCGTCGAACCCAAAGAACAAGCGTATCGCAAAGAGCCCAGCGAAAGCGAAGGCGACAATTCTAAGGATGCGCTTGGTGTGGAAGCGTGCCCACCAAGGACGGTGGCCCTGGCGCTCGCGCCCAGTGAGTGGGAGGTCGTAGGTCGATGACCGCCTAGTCTTGGGCATTGATCGAGACAGTGAGCGAAGCATGGCGACCGCTGAGCTGGACGGGGGGCGGCGGAGTCGTCGCGGTCACAGCTGCAGAGGTCAGAGGAGTGGCCTGGTGGTCGACTCGGAAGTCGGCTGCAAGCATAGTGTATATTCTCCTGCCCGAAGTTGACCCGAAGCGGTAGTCCGTCCCTGCATAGCGAGATCCAGATCTGATGGCCACCGCAGCAGCACACCCACATTGACTATCGACCTCAAAATCAAACCGAACATCTCACAAGCAGGAGCTCGCAGATCTCATGCTACACCAGGCACGGTGTGCACAGGTGCGACACTGTTGCGCCAACCTCACTGGCAGCCTCAGGGTGCAGAGCCGGCTCCGTTGCTTGCTCACGCACGGGCTTCGAGTGAAGCTGGCAGCGCGTCGTACGTGCACCCAGTATAAATATTGTGGAGTACTGCGCATTTATTTCGTTATGACAGAGGCGGGTGGGACGAACGATGGAATACACGCATGCCGACGAGCCTTAGAATGACAACATCGCAAAATCTACTCTTCGCCATTGACCTTCGACTTCTTCCGTGGGCGGTCAGCCAAGTCTTCGTCGACACCTTCACCGTCCTCCTTATCCACGCTGACATCCTTCGCTGCAGTTGCCGTGTCTGCCGCGGCGGAGTCTGCTGCGACAGGTTCCTCGCCTCGCTCTCCGGAGTCGTCTGCATCGAGCTTGCGCTTGTTCGCCGATGTATTGTCCTTCTGAGGCTTCTCGCTCGACTCGCCGTTCTCCTGCGCATTTGGGCCGTCGCTGTTGCCTGAGACACCATTCTCCACCACATCGACATCTGGCTGTTCTTCATCCCCTTTGGCTGGTCCCTCTCCGTCCAGCGTTTTCACGGGATCCTGAAGATGACAGGGGGTCAACATAGCAGTCATATCACACGAGCACTCGCACCTACATGACCCCAGTTCTTGAGGCTGCGAGGGTGTCAGCGTTAGTCGCTGTGCACTCGGCAAATGAACCTACCTGATGGTACTCTTGGTGTTCTCTAGCTCCTCGCGCGTCTTGGTATCCTTCAAGTGGTCCTCTTGGGCCAAGTGTCGCTTGGCGTAACTACCGGCCGGTCAGTCTTCACACCCGAGGCCCTCTGCGAGCGTACTCGGAATCCGCACCTGGCCACTTTGCGCATATGCGCGATATCGTCCTGTATACCCCGTAAGTCCGGTCTCACTCAACGTGCTAGACTACTCACCTCGTCGTACTTCTCCGGGTCCTTGTCCGGATTCTTGCGCAGAATCTCGATAATCTTGTGTCCGCTCTCGATGCCGACCCCGGTGCCCGCCTTGGTGCTCTTCGGATCCTCGAGCCACTTTTCGAGCTCCTCGACGGTCATGTTCACATCCTCATGGAACTCCGCGATGATTTCTTCGCGTGATTTGACCATGGCAGTCGACGGCACGAGAGCGGACGAGAACGGACGGCCGTGGGGAGAGGACGCGCGGACTGGGGGACTCGTCCGCGACAGACATGCTTTTATACGATCTTTGTGGGTCGCTGATGAAACCGCGGTCTGCTCTTTTAGCTTACGGGCTGTCAAGTACGCTGAGGATTACAGAGGAATTACCGCTTCCATGCAGCGCCCGGCGCCAGGTTTGACAGCAATCCAGGTGCGTGCGCATGTATTCAACGCCGCCCGCGGCGATTGGGGACGTCGTTCCCGAGCCACTAAATGTGAGGATGCTGACATACATGGTGCTGTAGCAGGGCTGGTGCCCGTTCTGGATAAATAGATGAGGGCATTGATACATTTTAGGGGTGACAACAATAAAAATGGTGGCAGCGGCGATGTGGGTGAAGCTCTATGGAGGCGTGAGATACAGTTAGGGACTGGTGCGGGTTTGCTTTGCAGTATCAGGACCTGTCTCGCCGTCGCAGGGTGGACGAGAGCGTGTTAAGCTATGACGGCAACCTCCTCGGGACCCTGAGGGATCACGGAGGCAGCTTGTTCTCTTCTGATTTGCAGATGTCGTTAGTGGTATGTCAATGCAAACGACTGCCACAACACGTACGCGATGGCGTCCGCTTCGGCGAGAGTCTCAATCGGAGGCGAAGCAACAGGAACGTCAGTCTGAGAAAGAGGTGCGTCTGCAATTCGCGTTCCATCCGGTGCAATTTTGCAAGCTCTGAGCCAAGCGAATGAGTAAACGGCAAGACGATGTAGTGGACTTTCGACGCGTACGTTACGATTTGCTCCCAATAGCTGGTGGGCTCAAACTCGTACTCGAAGTCACCACCGAAGTCTGCGTCGAGCTGTTCCTTCGAAACAAGCTCAAGAAGGTCAGGGTTAAACCGCATCTACAACTTCCTAGTGAGTCGCCGGCATACACAGAGCAGAGGAAATACACTGACTTTGTCTCTTGTTATAGGGTCCAGGAACGGCGTGATACCCTTGAAGAAGAAATTCAAGAGAAATGGCAGGTTGATAATTAGGCCTCTCCCAAGGGTCTCGACGTAATGGTTTTGCAGGATATTCAGCACCTGTTTGAGACAACAACAGAACGGGGGTGAGCGGAAGAAACCAAGACGCGCGAAAATGCATATGCTCACCTTGCGTCCAATGGAAACAGAAGGGCTTGTCCTCAGAGTCGTGCTCTTATAATCAATTATAATCGTAACGGATTCTTGACCTGGTGGCATAAGGTCCTTTGCCCGTTCCCTGCCGGTGAGAAGACTGTGAGATCTGGAAGCACAGAACGACCGTGAACAAGCTCACAAACACCACACCAGATGCCGGAGTTGTCGGGGGCTCGTCTCGGTGTTCTCCCGGCCAGGGCGCATGTATATGATCGGCCGGCCATCAATGTCGAAACCGTTGAGGATGCTGTCGATCCCAGGACAACCGTCGGTGGCGTGACCTTGCGGAAGTAGAAGGTGCTCACATCTTTCCGGTCTCGCTCTCGATGCGTACCTGGTAGAAATCGGGCGCAATTGACGTCACGACTGACGGCCACGACTAACGGATAAACGTGATACGCACCTGGTCAGGAGCAATCAAATCGGGCTTGAAATCGCGTCGCCATTCCATAGTGTCCTTCAGCCGCCGCTTCGCGTCCTCCAGGTTCCACTTTGCCGCACGCATGTAGCGCGGCATCGTGTCCGACTTGTTCAGCCATCGTAGCTCCCATGGGCGGTAGGGGTCCGATTCTGGCAGCAGCTCGGTCTCTGCGTACTGGTGGATAGAAGGCGCGGGTTTAGCCGACCACGAGCCGCGCCCGGGGGCTGGGGTACGCACCTCTCGTAGAGCCTGGATCTTCGCCTTCTGATCGTCGTCGTACGAGTGCTCAGGCACGATGGTACCCTGGGGAGGGGTCGTCAGGACCTGCTGGGTCTTCGCCATAGTTGATGTGGTCGCAAACGAACCGCCGCAACGAAGTCATTCGATTTACTTTGGACTCGGATTTCTCATCCTACCCGACGGGCGCCTCTTCTCGGAGACGGCCCGGCCCCGAAGGGCGATGAGCGCTTCTGTTTTTACCTTCTCTTGCACACGACGACCATTCGCCGCCACCCACACCTCTCATCTGCTCACCATGCATCTCATGTACACGATTGACGAGAACGGGAGCAGGGTGTACACCCTCAAGGTAAGCAGCATAGATTTGACGCAAGACAAAGCTCTGACAGACTCCCAGAAAATCACAGAGACGGGCAAGATCACCAAGTCTGCGCACCCAGGTTCGCTCGTCTGAGGCTCGTTTTTTTACCCACTCGTCTCACCCCCACTCAGCACGATTCTCTCCGGATGACAAGTTCTCACGTCACCGGGTGACCATCAAAAAGCGCTATGGCATCCTGCCCACGCAGCTGCCCAGCAAGCCTCTCTGAAGGCTCCGCAGCTGGCACATCACTCATCCCTACGACATGCGCCGTACCATCCTTACGACATGTATCGTATCCTTTCGATGATACGGCGAGCCTCGTGTGGCGTCCAACGCAGTGCCCGACTCCGAGACGGTGAAGGAAACGCGAGATAGTGAAGGAAACGTACGGGAGATTTCATGACATCCGACGGTCCCACGTGTATGTTTCTCGCTCTTGCTGTGTTGTACTGCATATTGGCCTATGGGCCTTCCATCGGACCGCCCCGGCGTGCAAACCAAACCTCGACGCGACGGGGATGACACCGATTGCTCTCTGTCCGATTCCTGAGGGGCGCCGACCATTTCTATAGGGCGAAGCGCGGAGCAAGCTCTTGTGGCATTCTCAGGCCTTTCACTGTGTCAGCAGGTTCTCCCACTGTATCCGAGCAAACCCATTCTCCGCAAGACATGGGTGGTGTGTACAGCCCTATCATGCCACGGTCCACCCGTTTCCGCAGCGCTATGATAATTATAGTAATGACCGATTGGAGTTCGTCGGACCACACGCTGCACACTTGATCAGCTTCATGTTATGAAAAATCAATGTCTCAATGTGCGAGTGTGCACTGATGCTGCACAGCACGGACCTGCGGCGTGGTTGGAATCCTCGAGGAGGATTGGCTAGGCCATGTACATCATACTACCCCACCTTACAAACATTGATAAGTAGCTGAATTAATCCAGGTGTGAACAAGTAAGCAAGTGATTGTATGCCGAGTTAGCCGTGGTAACAAATCGGAGCAAATAGCTATCGATCTTGACGGAACCCACCACCCACGCGCTCACCTCCCCCCTTCATCGCCGTCCTTGACGACGTCGAGCTCCCTCCTCCCTCCTCGCTCATCGTGCATGCGGTGAACATCACTCTCTTTTGCCCGTCATGGACCACAGAGGCCAGCGTCCGCCACGCTCAACACGACCGCCTTCGACTCAGCCGACGCAGGCTCCTCCACAGTCCCCTCCGTCATACCCTTCCTCTCCGTCGTACCCCTCCCACCCATCGTATCCTGACCAGCCTGCCTCAACCTACCGCCCGGGATATCAACAGGACCACCCGAGGGGGATTTCGTTTCAGAACCAGGAGGCCGGTGACAGAAACGAACGTCTCGACCAGAATCGCCAACGACTCTACTCGGCCTACCAGAGCACGTCGCCGCCTCCTGTGGATGTAGAAGGAGGTTTTGGAGCAGATGGCAGAGTGGGCAGGAAAAAGAGCTTGGTGAGGCCCGACAGAGAGAAGATCGACCCGGGCCACAGGCAGTGGCATTACCACAACCACGCGGCACAGATGGTGAATGACGGTGGCGACGCCATCCCCTCCAGTGCGTAGTCTCGAGTTTCTTGTGTAGATCCTCGCCGAACTCCCTCTCAATCCCCGCTCTCCCGATTAGCGACCGGCAACGCACCTATGAGAGGGCAGCTGCGCCGCGGCAAGTCTCTCCTTGGCCGAGAAGAAGATGTACACGAGTCCGGTCTTGCGCTCTTCAAGCGGGGCACTCTGAGGCGGAAGAAGTCGACGGCATCTACACCAACGCTCGAGACAGGGAAATCGAGAGGTTGCCTCGACAACATGGGTCCGGGCCCCAAAGACGCGTGGTACATCTACTGCTGGGTTCTGACATGGTGGATCCCTGGGCTTGTCCTCAGTACATTCGGTAAGTCGCCTTCGTTGTCATCGTGGATCTTTTTTGTCTCAATGAGGTCCAGGCATCCGTACGCCCGAGCAACAGCGGGCATGGAGAGAGAAGATTGGCCTGCTGTTCATCATCTTCTGCCTCATGGCTATCGTCGGTTTCATCACGTTCGGCTTCACGGAGGTCGTCTGTGGCACCCAGCCCAATAGTTTCCAGACCGGCACTATTGACAAGGCGTCCGTGATCATTCACGGCTACGATTACGACTTCAGCAAGTTCAATCACCCTGCTGTCGGACAGTTCAGTGGCAAGTCGAATCCCCTGTTCGAGGGAGACTGGAATGCTGCGGGCGCGGACATCTCGTTTCTGTTCCAGAACGTGAACCAGAACTGTCGTACGTTCATTACGAAGGCGGCCAACTCGACCATCACCGGGTCTGATGGCAACCTGGACTGGTACTTCCCGTGCAACGTATATAATCAGTACGGGACGTCCGGAGTCAACCTGACGAACTACGGGTCATCGACAACGTGCCACACGGCGTCCTCCGCGCGCACCCAGCTCGCTAGCATGCAGCCCCAAGGCCAGGTGTACTACACGTGGGACAACATTCACAACTCGAGTCGCAACCTGGCTGTCTTCGAATCGTAGGTGCCACACTTTTTTTCCACGCAGCGGTGCTAATTGGCCTCGCATAGATCCGTCATCGACCTCAATCTCCTGCAGTGGCTAGACAAGTCACAGGTCGACTACCCGGAGCTTTTTGACGAGCTCAAGAAGCCGAACGGGACGTTCAACGGCAAGGATCTCAGCATGTACTTCTCTCGCACCAACCAACAACCCCTCGCGAAGTGTTTGCAAGATGTCGCCACCGTCGGATTCGTCGACACGAAGAGTATCGGATGTGTCGCCTCCCAGGTCGTCCTATACGTCTCGCTGGTCTTCATCATCGGTGTCGTCGGCATTCGTTTCGTCATGGCCGTTCTTTTCGCGTGGTTCTTCTCGTGGAAGCTCGGAAACTTCAAGAAGGAGACGTATGAGCAGCGTATGGCGCGTGCGGCCGAGATCGAGAACTGGACGGAGGATATCTACCGCCCCGCCCCCAGCCAGTACCGCCCGAATGTGCAGAAGAACGGCCTCCCGAAGTCCAACAAGCGTCACACCTTCCTCCCGAACACCTCCCGGTTCACCCCATCGGAGAGCGTCCTCAAAGGTGCCGGAGGTAGACAAACGTCGTACGGCATGCTGGAGCCTATACCCTACAAACGCTCTGGCACCTCGAGCATCTACGGGTCTAGCGCCAAGAGCATGAAACCTTCTCCGCCCGATACCCCTGCCTACCGCCAGTCTCGTAGCTCGACCTCGCTGGTCGACTCGCAACGCCTGTTCGCCGACAACCCCTGCCCTTTCCCGCTCGACCCTAATGTCATCCCGCAACCCGGCCCCGATTTCGAGCCGTTCGGCTACCCTCTCGTGCACACAATTTGCCTCGTCACTGCGTACTCCGAGTCCGTGGAGGGTCTCCGTACTACCCTCGATTCCCTTGCCACTACGGACTACCCGAACAGCCACAAGCTAATCCTGATCATCGCCGACGGTATGGTGAAGGGTGCCGGCAATACGCTCACGACCCCGGAGATCTGTCTTACCATGATGAAGGAGTTCGTCATCGAACCGAGCGACGTCGAGGCGCACTCCTACGTGGCTATCGCGGACGGTCACAAGCGGCACAACATGGCAAAGGTCTACGCCGGGTTCTACCACTACGACAACGCGACGGTCGAGCGCTCCAAGCAACAGCGCGTGCCTATCGTCCTCGTCGCGAAGGTCGGCAACCCGCTCGAGGCCAATGACGCGAAGCCGGGCAACCGTGGCAAACGCGACAGTCAGATCGTGCTCATGTCGTTCATGCAGAAGGTCATGTTCGACGAGCGGATGACGACGTTCGAGTACGAGTTCTTCAACTCCATCTGGCGCGTGACGGGCATCAGCCCTGATCGCTACGAGCTCGTGCTGTGCGTGGATGCCGACACGAAGGTCTTCCCGGACTCGCTCAGTCGTATGGTGTCGTGCATGGTCAACGACTACGAGATCATGGGCCTGTGCGGCGAGACCAAGATCGCGAACAAGGCAGAGACGTGGGTCACGATGATTCAAGGTCAGTTCAAATCCGTGTTTCGACGATCATATCCCTAACTCGTTTCATAGTGTTCGAATACTACATCTCCCACCACTTGAACAAGGCCTTCGAGTCCATGTTTGGAGGTGTCACTTGTTTGCCCGGTTGTTTCAGCATGTACCGGATCAAGGCGCCCAAGGGCGACTCCGGTTACTGGGTCCCTGTCCTCGCCAACCCGGATGTAGTGGAACACTACTCGGAGAACGTTGTCGATACGCTGCACAAGAAGAACCTGTTGCTACTTGGCGAGGATCGATACCTGACGACACTGATGCTGAAGACCTTCCCCAAGCGCAAGAACGTTTTCTGCCCCCAGGCCGTGTGCAAGACTGTCGTGCCGGACACGTTCGGGGTGCTGCTCTCTCAGCGTCGTCGGTGGATCAACTCGACAATTCACAATCTGGCCGAGCTGTTGCTCGTCCGGGACTTGTGCGGTACATTCTGTTTCTCCATGCAGTTCGTCGTTGGTATGGAACTTGCCGGCACCTTGGTGCTTCCCGCCGCCATCTCGTTCACTATCTACCTCATCGTCTCCTCCATCATCCCCGGCGGTCCAGACACCACTATTCCTCTCATCCTTCTCGCCATCGTCCTTGGTCTTCCAGGTCTACTAATTGTCATCACGTCCCGCAAGGTCGCATACGTCGGGTGGATGCTGGTCTACCTCCTCTCGCTCCCGATCTGGAACGGTATCCTGCCTTCCTACTCGTTCTGGCACTTCGACGACTTCTCGTGGGGTCAGACACGACAGGTGGCAGGCGAGAAGAAGGAGAACCACGGAGACAAGGAAGGAGAGTTCGACTCGTCGCACATTGTCATGAAGCGCTGGGCCGAGTTCGAACGCGAACGCCGCTGGAAGAGCGGCACGCAGTCCCGGGACTCTGGCGCATATGATCTCAGGGGCAACTCGCCAAAGAGGTATGTGGTTATGACACTTGCAATCCAACCTAGACTAACGATGTTCCTGTAGGGATAACACGAAGCGCTACTCATTGGTCTCCGAGTATCAGACACCCCAGCCCCCGCAATTCGATCAGAGCACGTACGAGTCATCGTATAACGGCGCTCAGCGACAACGACTCGACAGCAACCAGGTTGTCGTGCTGCCCGCGCCTTTGTCCGTCAATCGCAACGCTGCTCCCACACCGTCAGTATCTACAGTTGCCCTCTCACGGTCCAGCGAGGATGGCTACAACTCAGACATCGGATCTCAACAACGCCTTGTTAGTCCGCAGGAGTCTTACAACGACGAGTACGACAGCCGCTACCAGCCGCCGAACAACTTCGAGGCGCGGGTGTCCCGCAGCGGCGGCGTCCTGCGGCAGAACACTGGCGCGAACCAGTTCCCCGGCGAGACGCAGAACCCGTACTCGTACTCCCCGCAGATGGCAGGATATGCCGATCAGCAAGTACCGTTCACCTCCGACCCTGAAGAGCTCCCGCCGCCATTACCCGACGCCAACCAGCGCGTGCGCGGTATCAGCTTGTCGGACCACGGCCCCGTTGCCAGCCCTAGCGGTGTCCGCAGGGTATCAAGACAACAAGGCAGGCGACCTACGTCGCAGGCACCTCCGGCACAGAACTCAAACAGGTACTCGCGATCCTACAACTTGCCGCCGGGCGCCGCGCCTCCACAAGGGTATGCCCAGTAGAACCCCGCACGCTCGAAGACCGAACTGTGTATGACTCCCTCATGACCCTCGATGTACACGACGGACCTCAGTCAGGCAGACAGTAGCTACATTCTTTTAATCGGACCTGCGCCATTTTTCCTATCATCCTTACCGCCTATTTCTTGTAGTCCCACGAACGCACTCTTCTCCCGCCTCTGGTTCGTAGGCGCTCCCTGCCATGACCTCTCACGACCTGATTGAACCTTGTCGCTCCCGGTTTCGTCTCGTCTCGCTCGTCTATCGTCTGTAATCCCGCACACCTAGGTTACATGCGAATGCATTCCATTTCATAAAGGACAGTGGAAACTCCTCGTCAACCACCGCATTCCGCCCAACTTCTCATGTCTGCTTTTTCGCATTTTCTGACATCATCGATCACAGGTGAGTGTTGTTCCATAGCGACCTGACCACGAAGTCCGCCGGGTCCGGATCTGTCACCGTCGAAAGCTCGGGGTTGGGGATGAATTGCACTAGCGAAGAATGAGTCTACTTGTCACTCAGCCTCCTCGACGTTGCTTACCCGTGCGGTCGATGCCAGGGACAAGGAAGAAGCCGTTGGAAGGCAAGCCGGTCTCGCTGTCTGCGAAGAAGCCCACCGTGCCGGCCGGGTGGTCGAGCCAGGTGAATGGCGCGACTCCTCCTTGCGCCGACAGCGTGAAAGTGAGGTTCGCTCCAGTTGTCACGTTGATCTTCGGGTCAACGAGGTTCGCCGTAGCCAGAGACACGGGAGTGAACTATCGACGAGTCGTCAGTTTCAACAACTGCGAGTGCAGGGTCGTAGACTCACGTATTGCTCGTGTGTGACGGTCCGGTTCTCTGCCTGCGCGGTGATGTTGAGGTACAACCAGACGTCCGTCGCATTGTGGTTAGTCGGGATGATATTGTCTAGCTCCTGGATGGCGAGGATGAGCGTGTTGTTCAGACTCGGGACCGTGAACGGCAGCGTCGACGAGTCGATGAAGTTCCCACTCCAGTCGTACCACGTCAGCGCCGCCGCGCCCTGCACGTCCTCCCAGCGGTCGGACGTCACCACAATCTCCAAAGTCTCGTTGTCCGGCGTCCAGAACGGGTATATGACGATGGGATGGAAGATATCCGCCATGCCGTAGTGCAGCACCTTCCAGCGCCCGGAGTGCTCGATCGAGGACCAGCTCGCGCCCTGCCAGATGTCATTGAGCTGCCAGACGAGCGCGCCGAGGTTGTTCTCGCCCTCTCCCGCGCCGCGCCGGTAGAACGCGATCTCGGACACCATGTTGAGCGACTGGAAGACCTGCGTGCTCCAGCACCACTGCGCGAACGTCTGGTTCGTGTCCGTCGTGTTCGGGGTGGGGAGCCAGAGCTCGACCGCGGTGGTCATCTGCGCTTGGCCCTGGGGCGCGTTCGGGTTGGGGAAGGTGAGGCTGCCGGCAGGCGGGTGGTGGTCGCGGGAGGCGACGACGGTAGAGTTGAAGGAGAAGTCGTCGGGGGACTCGAGGACCTCCTCCCAGCTGTAGAAGGAAGGCTGCGAGTGGAAGCTGCGGGGAAAGTGAACTCGTTTAGTATGGCATCGCCTACCGATGTGGCCGCCGAGCTTACCCAAACTCGTTCATGAACCTAGCGTGGATATGTATAAGCGGGCCAAGGATCAGCGGAAGTAGAGACCCTTACCTAGACCGTGGATAGGTGCTGTAGTTGAATGCCTGGGAAGCGTCGTAATTATAACGTTCTGGATGAGTGTCTTAGCACGCATGGCAGCGCATTCCTCTACCCAGACATACCCCCATTGCCGTAGATGAAGCCCTCTGTTTTGTTGTCGTATCTGATCTCGTATGGATCAAGGCTGAGCACGCCACTGGTCGTCGAGCAGTCCGTATATGCGACCTAATAGATTATCAGAACCCCTGACTGATCAAATAGTCTGTCAAGTTACATACCGACGACTCCTCTTCCGTAACGATGTCATGCAAGAACTCGCCAAACAGCGTTTGGAACTGCCCCGCACTCCATCAGCCTACGACCACGAGTATACCATCCACACCACACCACGCACCTCGTCCAAGTAATGCGTGCCATTAGCCAGCGTCTGGTTCACAGTGATCACGATGCCCTCGATCTCGTTCCCGCCCGCCCACTGCGCGTTGCTCGGGTGGCGGTTGATGCGCCGCACGTTCTGGCGCACCTCGGGCGCGACCGACGCGAGCAGCCAGTCGTTGATCGGGTACAGCGCGTCGGAGAAGATGAGCTCTGACCACGCGAAGATGCCGAGCTCGTCGCACGTCGCGTAGAAGTCGTACCCGCCCGTGAGCTCGTCCGACGGCTGGTAGATCCCGCCGCCCCACACGCGCAGCTGTCCTCGCGCCCCCAGTTAACATTCAATACCTCGACAAGCCTGAGTCTCGGACGGTACGGACCATGTTCTGCCCACTCTTCACGGCGCTCTCGAGCACCCAGCGGACCTGCGCGGACGTCATGCGCGCGTAGAACGGGTCGAACGGGATGATGTTCGTGCCCAACGTGTAGAACGCGCGCCCGTTCACCTCGAAGTGCCACTGGTCCCCGGGCGTGATCCCGCGCGCGGCAGCCTCGTCCGCATCGTACGGCGTCTGCACGAGCTGCACGGTGCGGAACCCGCTGCGCGTCGTGAAGCTCACGAGGGAGCCGGGCGCGGAGGCGTTCGAGAGCGCGAGCGCGATGGTGAAGTTGTACAGCTGCGGGGTGCCGAGGTTGTGCGGGAACCAGCGCGCGGGGACGCCGTCGGGGATCGTGAACGCGGCGGAGAGGAAGGTGGTCGTATTCGTGGAGACGGGAATGGGGTCGACGGGGAGGGGACCGGAGGTCACGTTGAGCTCGGGGATCGTGATTGTCAGCGTGGGGTAGTCGGAGCCGACGACGGAGCGCACGCCGAGCGTGACGTTGACGAGCCAGTCTGCGGTTTGGTTGGGGGTGCTTATCGAGGTCTGGCCGACCTTGGAGATCTCGAGCGAGGTCTCTTCGACGAGCACGCTGCCGCCGGATGCGAGAAGGGGGTGTGACGCGGGCTCCGCGTCTGAGCTAGTGCTCTCTTCAGCAACATGAGGGCGACTAGGGGTGAGGGTGACGAGATATGCGGGCTTGAAAATGCCACTGGGGACAAATGCTGGACCCTGAGAAACATTACTTCAGGACAGCAAGACAGTAGCTGAGCAACTGCGACCTACCCAATCCCATCCAAAGTCGGACTGAGTCTTCCGTATGAATTGCCGAATCCCAGCGTATTCAAACTACACCAGGCAAGTAGTGTGAGCGTTCTTCAACATGACCTGCATCATACTACCTACGTCGCCTGTCGGAGATATCTCAGCGTCGGGTCGGGCAGTTACGTTGAGCCCGTACAAGTACGCAGACTCAAGCGCGACGGTGACGTTCGTATCGTCGTTGACGGGAGCCACGACGAAGTCTGTGACATCGTAGACGTACTGCTGGAACTGATTGCTAACCCAAGCAACTGGGTACCCCGCGACCGTCTGCAGACATTTTGTCAAGTACACACTCGCATACTGGCAATCCTACGCACGATGTTTGCAATGGTGTCAATACCGAAGAAAACTAGTAGCGCCCTCGCGTCGGCGCTCATGTTTTGGGTCAGCGGGGTCAGATCGGCCGTGTAAGTCCAATTATCGTTTATGATCCATCTCTGCGAGAAGTCTATGCCGAAGCACCATATCCGATTAGCCTCAGACCCAAATAAACGAAAGGCTACTGCGCGGTACGCACCGTTTATGCCTAGCAGCGGCTCGGTGATGATTCCCGCGTCAAGAAGGTCGAGGTGCGCCTGGGACGGCACCTTCGCGGGCACCACGATCGATCCATCCGCGTTCTTCAGCGTCCAGGCGAGGCCAGACAGGCTCTGCACGTCCGCCACAACGAGCGCGGGCCACAGTGCGGCCACAAGAATGCTGAAAGCGAGCATGACGCGTATCCCAAATTCAACGGTGCTGAGCAATGCGCGAGCCGTTATATATGGCGGCGGCGGCGGATGGGCCGCGGCGAGCGAAGCGACGTCGTCGCCGAGACGCATGACCTCGAGGTGCCCCCATGATCCTGCGCATCGAGGGGGAGGGATGGTGGGGGTGACGTACACTGCTATAGAGGGGGCCCGGCGCGGACTGGAGTTTGCTGATTGGAAAGTGCGGCTTCCGTGTTGGAGAAGCAGAGGTATGGCGCCCGCGATGTTACCTCAATCCTCAATCGCCCCGGATCCATGTAACCCACTCTGCGCTATCGTTGCATAGTCTGCAGAGGAGTAGTGCCTACTGGTGCAGTCTGCATCCTGGATCTTGGCATGCAAGCTAGTCTGTGCGCGAAGGGGATGAGTGAGCAGCACGATCGGCGGTTCGGGTGCGTACCTACATATTCGAGATCTTCTGGGATCTGCGGATGCCATATACATAGAATACATGCGCGTCATCTGACCCCGGTCGCTGTTCGTGGGGTTTAAAGACCGGCTGGCACGGACGTCCGCTGTCCATACGCCCATATCCTAGTATCATGTTGTCGAAGATGGTAGAGGTTTGCTAAGGAGGGTAGACGCCGGAAGTAGCAAGGGGCCATCGGGAGCTTGCTGTGAGCAGTTGCGGGACTGAAGACATGTTGAGTCTTCAGACATGCGGCGCATGCATCTCGCAAGTGTGTATTCATTTGCTGCATCTGTACAAAAGTGGGCTGTCGCCTCGCGCAATAACCATACAACTCATCTCGTTATGTTCCATCATCGGGTGAGCAAACATATCATACGGCTTCCGCAAATGAGCTCACCGTGTAACTCGAACACAGGGAAACGATCTGTCGTGGACACCTCCACTGCACGCGTGCTGAGATATGTGGCGGTAGAGCAATGCAGGAACTTGACAAGGTGCGGAGGTATTCCTCTCATAGTACATTCATTAATCAGACTGCCTAGTACACACGCTCGTCGATAAGGATACTCTGTCAATGGCTACACTGGGAGCGCGTCTATGCCGCGAGGCCAGTGATGAGGTTCTGCAATGTAATGCCCGTCAGCAAACGGCCGCGATCAGACACAAGCAAAATTCACGCACCTGGAGCGCGGGGGGCGCAGCGCCGACGGTCTCGCCGACCTTGGCGCCGCTCTTGAAGGCCATGAACGTGGGCATCTATCCGCAGGCATCAGCAACTCTAACGCGGGACTGCGCGCATGGCGATGCACTCACCGCGCGCACGCCGACCTCCTGGGCAATGTCCTGGGCCTCGTCGACGTCGACCTTGTAGAACGCGACCTTCTCGCCGAACTGCTCGGAGAACTTCTCGAAGATGGGCGAGATGATCTTGCACGGGCCGCACCACGTCGCCCAGAAGTCGATGACGACCGGCTTGTCGCCGTTGATCTATATATCGCGCGGAGGTCAGTCCTTCGGTCTCGGATGTGCACGTCCGCGGAGGAGACGGAAACGCACGACGCTCTTAAACTCCTCGAGGTTGTTCAGGACGGCGACGGGCATGGTGGATGTGTGGGTGTATGCGTGTGGGGTAGGGGAGGTGTGTGGACGGACTGGGGACAGACGGGCAGCCTTATATCGCGCTCCTCCCGAGCAATCGCGTAGATCTGTGTCATAGCCCACGTGACCCGGCCTGACAAAGATGGGAGAGGCGCCCGTGTAATCGTCGCGGCTCAGTTGGTCCCTTCCTCCTCACCGCGAGCGCACCGGCCTGGGCTGTATTATGGCTGTGAGACTTGTCAGCCATTGACTGATGCACCGCGTCTTTTCTTCCCAGACAGCGCCCTTGTCGACATTTTTACGTGCTCTCAGAGGCCAAGGTCTGTCCGCGTGGTCGCCGATGTGGACAAAGTGTTGTCAAGAGCGGTTTTGAGTTGTATGGAAGGGCAGCACAACGTTACCAGGAGGCAAGGGTAGCGTATACACTACTACTTCGGTCGAGCTCGTGACAATCGGCGCTGAATGATGCCCAGGAAATAAGGTCGGTGGGACGGGTCGCCGGTACGTCGCGTTGGTGTCGCCGGAAGTTCAGCTACAAGAAGCTTTGCTTGACATCGTCGTCAAAGTCAGCGTCTCATCAGCCCGAACGCGAGGCCGGTGATGTCGAGAGGCAGACCCGCAGAGAAGCTTCCTATCTCACAACCTCCTCATTGCTTGGATATATGTGACAGACAAGGTCCTGGATGCCTGTATGTATGATGTGTCATGTGAATAAAAGAGTACCTTGGACAGAACGGCGCAATAGGTGGGGGGTGCATCGGAGAACGCGTGCGCAGGCGGAAACCGTGGATAGTAGTAGTAGAATGCGTGTGGTAAGCTGCGGGGTATAACATAAGGAATGCGTAAATACGTGTGGTGTGCAAGAAAAGAGCGAGGATGGTGAGGTCCACAAGATAGCGGATGGATGAACCGAGACCCTGTAGTTGAACATGACGAAGATGATAGTGAGAGGAGGATGGGGAGGGGAGGAAGGGAGAATCATATACAAAGAAAGCGGTGACAGTGTGCGATGGATCACATACGTCCTGAGTGCGAGGGGTATCGGCGACGTCCCTCAACCCGGTCTGTTAGTCCGCGCGTTCCAGCTCGACGGCGGCGGGCCGCCCTTGTTCTTCGCGTGTTGCGCAGGCAGCGCCTCGTTCGGAGGGTTCGTCCGCGTCCTCGGCCGGGGCTGGCCCCCGCCCCCTCCACCCCCGCTCCGCGCGCTCGTCGGGCCTCCTACCTCCGAACGCGCCCCAGACCCGTACCCGCCCCCGAAGTACTGCGAACTGCGCAACGCCATCGCCGCCCGCTCCCCAGGGCTGCCCGCGTACCCGCTCGGCTCGCCATACGCACTGCGCGAACCCCAGCCCGGGCTGCCTCCCCCGCCGTACTCACTCCCGCCCGCGACGCTCCCGCCAAACATCGACTGCGAGCTCGGGAACATCATCGGACCCCCCTGCCACGGTGCGCCCATGCCGAGGCCCATGTTCATGTTCATGCCCGGGAACATGCCGCCGTTCGCGCCGAGGCCGCCGTACGCGCCGAACGCACTCGTCGCGGACGACCCGCGCTCCCACTCCTCGTTCGCGGCGGCGAGCGCCTGCTGCGCGACGGCCATCTGGAACGCCTGCTTCGCCGCCATCATCGCCTGCTGGTGCGCGACCATGAACGCCGGGTCGGCGTTTGGGGGCATCATCGGGAACATGAAGCTGCCCGCGGCGGCCGGGTTGAACATGCCCGTCGGCGTCTGCGGCGCGTTGAACGACATCGGCGTCGGCGGGGTGACGTTGATCGGGCTCATGCCTGCGCCCATCATCGGGCTGTACATGTTCATGCGCGGGCCCATGTTGTTCATGCGGGCGCCCTCGTCGTCGTCGTCCGTCGAGATCGGGCCCTTGCCGTTGACGATCTTACCGAGCTAAGGGAGACATTCGCGTTAACTCCAGGGTGCAGAGCGAATAAGGCTACCCTAACTCTTACCTCGATCGCCGCCTTAGCCTCGCTGCGCCGCCGTTCGCGCCTTCTGCGCTCGTCTGGGCCAGATCCCTCCGCATTGTCGGCATCCCCGCGCACCCCAGGACGTCCACGCTCAGGCTCGTCGAACGTGACGCTTGCGCTCTTCCTGTGCGTACGCCGCTGTGCATTCATCGCCGAAGGCGCAGTGGCACTGAGATCGCTACCGTCCACCGGTGTGATGGGCGTCCGGCCACTACTCGAGTCGCCTGTGGAGCTTGCTGGGCTGTTGCCACGCAGGCCAAACCCAGAGCTTGACTCCGCGAATGGTCTCGGCGGCATGGGGAAGGACGAAAACGCCGCAAGGGAAGAAGTGCGGCTGCGAGGGAACGGAGTGTTTTTCTCGGAGACTGGAGAAGGCTGCGGCGATGGCTTCAAGGCAGACCTGAGGGGGCGCATCGTCGGAGACGAGGCGGACGAGCCAACATTGCGGGCATCGGGGCTTGTAGTGCGAGTAACCAGGCGCGGAGGCGGTAGGTCATGGGGCGGCGTGTCGAGCTGCGAGTTCCGGCGCATGTTTGACCTCGACCGTGACCGTGCGTCAACAGAGCTTCCCAGAGGCGACGGCGAAGGCGAGATTGAAGGTGTTGGCGCTGGAGATGACGAGATGATGGTACTAGCACGCTGTCGACCGGCGCGCGTAGGGACGACGCCACTTCCAGTCGATTGACCGGACAACGACGAAGTCGACCCAGCTGCGGCTGCAGCCAAGAGACCGCCGCCAGTGAACCCACCGCCGGTGAACCCCTTCGATCGCGCCTGTTCGCCATCGACGATGAGAGTGGATGCTCTCGCTCGGCTCGTCCTGACGGTCTCTTCAGATGCCCGTGAATCAGAATGCCACTGCGGCTCCTGCTGACCGAGACCTCCGATGGACAACATAGAGAACTGGGATGTCGGCCGAGATGTTACCGCAAAAGCAGGCGGTGGCGTCCGCGTGCGAATAGGAGTAGGCACGATTGGAGGCGCGTCTGGGGTGGCCTTGCCATCGTGCTGTTTGACGTCTTCAAACGTCGCGTTCGGCGAGGACATCGAACGTCCATTCGGCTTCCTCGGAGGCACAGGCGAGGGTAATGGTGAGGGAGAAGCTGTTGCTCTCGGAAGAGGTAGCGTGAACTCGGGAGGCTGCGTCTGGCTTCGTGTAGGGGGCTTGCGTCCCCTGCCGCGTTCCTTCTCTTCCTCCTTCGACGCATCCTGGCCGTTGTCTGTTGACGGTGACTGGGCGCCTTTGGTGAGGAGCGCTAACCTATCATTCAAGCTAGGTTTTGCAGCGTGTGTCGGTGTCGTCGGTGGCGGGGATGCTTGCTTCTCCTTCTCACGCCTATTCATCAGGCTCCTCCTGTCGTCAAACGGCGATTCCTTCGCAGGAACGGGCGGCCTGTCAACAGGAGGTCGAATAGGCGGTGACGTTGCGATCGTCGATATGTCAATGAGTGGCTTTGGCGGTACGCGTTGCGCTCGTGTCGCCGACGACGGCGCGGACGATGCGGCACTGCCTGGGCGCCTCGCGGAGACAAGCGTGGCCAGTGGTGCATCATCTGACGACGATGAAGAACTGCTTGAGGTAGAAGATGAAGAAGAGGAACGGATAAGGATAGAATGCGGCTTCGGCGGAGCTGACTTGGCTGCAGATGTTTGAGGAGAGGAACCTGCTATGTTATCGACAAGAAAGAAGAGCGTTGAGTGATGCCCGGAATCCAGAGTAGCGGTGCAGCGGACATACCGGGCTGTCCTAGCGTCTGGATCCCAAGGCGCTGTTGTGAGCCCGACTGGAGAGAAACCAACCCTGAGGGACGTCGGGCTGAAACATCGGGCTGCAGGGCTGATGTTGAGGCTGATGCACGAGGTCGCGAATAGAGTCCAGCGTCATTCCGAGCTGGACCCGCAGGAGGAAATGCAGAGTGCGAGGACGTCGATGTCGCCATACGAGGAGATGGGGAAGGGCTAGGACGCGCTGTTCGATGACCCATCTCAGATATGGCCTTCTGCCCAGGGCTTATAGGTGACTTCGTGCTGCCTTGGGTGATCGTGCGATTGCGACGCGGCTTCAACGTGGAGGAGGCTTCCGAATCCTGCTCCTCGGAGTCGTCGGAACTACTGGAAGACGAATCATTTGACTTGGCCGCACCCGAAATCCTTGCGGAGGAACGGTTCACGAAGGATGATGGCGGTCGTAAGCCGGTCGACGATCCTGGAGAGAGGGCGTCATGGGAGAACGAGGGTACCGGAGAGTTGGCGGCGCTGCGCCGTGCATGCGCTTCTCGGAAGGCAGCAACCGAGATACGCTGCGAAGAGTCCGACGTAAAGCTACCTTCGCGCGGGCGCGGGCGCACAGGTGGTAGAATGGAGACTGAGTCGCTCGGGGATTCAGGGCGGACGTGACGGAATGAACGCAGGTTGAATGAATCTGGATCCATGGTACTGTCGGGGAGCGGTGCGGGTGAGTCCAACACTGGCGGGGGCGGTGGTGGCTTGGACTTTTTTCGTTCTCGATGGGCCCAGGAAAAGATGCCTTTGGTAGGCTTGGGAGGTAGGGGTGGAGAGGTAGCATTTGAACCAAGGTCGATCCACTCTTTCATGTTCGCGTGTGAGGCTGCTGTGGGCTGCGCGGGTAGGGATCTCGTGGAGAGCGCATTCGTAGGGTCATCATAGGTAGCAAACACTGCTGATCTACGTGGAGGAGTGAATAGGTTATGGTCGGACTCTGACCTGACAGCAGAGAAGCTGGACGGTGGAGAGAGTAGGTTCGTGTCGGTCCGAGAAATAAGAGGTTTCTTGGACCTGAGACCCAACTTCAGCTTCGAGGATGAAGCTCCCGGAGGACCCGCATAGATGGATCGCGGCGGCGCACTCGCGGCTGAGTGCAAGACATGGTCGGCGTCGCTGGAGTCGAAGTCGGAGGTGGTGCTCGTGGAGTGCTCAGTGGCCGCGTCCAGCGTCCTGTGCTTGTCGCGCTTTCCGAAGATGCCCAGGAACGGCATGGGCGCGTCGAGTCGGGGAGCGAGCTCGACGGCGAGGACGGAGAGGAGGAGGAAGGAGGCGACAAGCGGGGTGGAGGAGAATGAGGCCAAATTCTGGGCGTTTCGCGCGTCACTCCTGCCATTTCGGTATTTGATCGTGTTTGTCGCCAACGACCGCTCCGGCCTCCGCCACTCCTGCCTTGCTCCTGCCCATCCTCCGTGCCAAGCACGTTGTTTCGGACTTCCCCTCCTCTCTCCATCCCGACCGCCTCCGTCTGGCAATCTGAGCACTTTACATGACCGGGATGCACTCGGGAGTCTGAGCACGCCATTTCTACCGGTCAACGTTGTTGCCCTGATCAGGCTTCAACGATCAAGACACGCATTAAGGTGGTTTTGTACGTCCTAGTACGTGCCCATGCCGCACCCTCCTTCCCTCTTCGATTTCTTCCGTCCGACCATCCAGTTGCTCACCCTCGGGCCCCATGGTGCGATTGGAGGAGTTCTACCGGGTGTGTTCTCACATGCCGTACGTCTGCCGCAGTTGAGTTTAAACAAGGTTACCCATGCGCTAACAGAATATTTCCGCGCTGCATCCACGCTCCCACCACGTCTTATCGAGCTCCATGTCCGCATGTGCGTGATCTGAACTCGCGCTCAAGCAAGAACGCGTCGAATTCCTTATGCTGAGGTAGAGTGGCATTTCCCACTCGATGGGAGTCGCCGTTTCCTTCGTGACCGGCGACCATTTGACTGCATGGTCCGACAACCGTGGTCATGTTGATCTATTCGCAGACATCCTGCATTATGCGCTTCTTCGCCATGTGCGCTAGTAAAATCTACCGCAATCACCGTACACACGGTCTCTATTACCGGGCCCATCGGGCCTTGACGAGGTAACGATCATCTTCCCCCTGCGAACGTGAGGCTGGTCCGCGAGCCTATTGACGAAGGCGTTTGCCGAACGCGCAAAACAAATGCTGTACGTTGCAATCGCTACTGCTAATCGGTTCGCTTCTAATATTCTCGCCCCTTTCAAAATTCAGATCGTAGGTCAAGCCGGGGAGGGATATCGACCCGCGAGTTGGCTCCATGCGACCACTTCCATGCCTTCCCTCTAATCTTCATAAACTCGCACTTCTGAAGGAGCTATGGACACCCTTTGAGAACGATGCTACACCGCAAACACCAAACAAACATACGACCTCCTTGGTACAATCGGACGCGCGCGTGCTCACGGACGGAAGCGCTGTGCAGAACTCGCTGCTGGATGTCCTGCGAAAGCATCGTGGTAGAGGACGCGAAGAATAAGCTCGGGGATCTTAAGCGCAGTCTCGCGCCCCAGCGGAAGGAGCGTATACTGCTCAAAACGGTGCAGGTGTGTCCGCTGTCTGTGTGAAAACGTAGAGACAAGCTCATCGTGACGACCACTCTGCCTACTGCTGCTCTGATGTGTCCTAGCAGCGGTACTGCAGAATCTGACTCGTCGAAAATTCTACCTTGGGCAAAACTATTCTTCAAATACGACGTCGGAGGCGCTCCTAATGGCTAGACTGCCTGTGATCTACGCAGTGCAAATCATCCACGCTTCTAGTAAACCCGGCACCAAACTCTGCGATCGCGCCTAGGAGTATATCAGTCAAGACCCGACACCTGAGTCCGTCTCCCATGTGTTGAACCCGCAGCTCACACAAGTCGATATTCAAAAATAATTACAGTACATGTCCGTAGGGAGCGCCCTCGTGTCTTGACACCAAGCACAATCAACGGTCTCATAGACTGTTCATGTGTGACTGCATAGGTACATAGCGAAGAATACTGTACACAAATACTAGCGGTACACCCGAGAATCAGAACAAGCGCAGTTTCGTAAATGAGCGTGAGCTTGAGATACTATGGGAAGAAAACATGCGTGGTCTTTGCCTTCCTTCTCGTATATCCGGGCGTTCGAAAACAACCTTTCGACCTAGATGAGGAAGGTCGCTGTTAGTCCGAGTGGTTTAGCAGGACGAACGCGTGCGACGTACTGGGGTTCACCGGTTTTCCGCTCACGGCAGCCTTGAGTGCCTCCAAGACTTCTCCTGTCCACTCGACGTATGCATGTAGCCTCCGCAGGCGATTCCCTCCTGCCATGCCGAGCTCGTCCTCCTGTACGGCTAACCACACGCTGCTCAGCACCTCCACGAGCTCGTCTGTGACCAGCTCTCGATCTTGTTGAACTAGCTCTACCAAGAGCGGGACCATATTGCTGAGTCCAAGACAGATGTAGAGCGACGGTTCACGCCAGAGGGACGTCCGGAGGAAGTCGCGGAACGAGGCGAAGGCACTCTGTGTGCGTGTGCGGATTGCCGCGCGCTCCTCTGGAGAGAGGCCAGGTGTTGTCTGCCGGAGGGCGCAGTGGATAATCAGTTCGACGCTCTGGAGGTAGTGCCGGAGCGTTGTTGAGGGGTCTGACCCTCCCGGATTGCGCGCTCTCCACTCGGCCATGACCATCACTAAGTATATGCACGAAGTAAGCATTTGTCTCGAAAGTGATGAAGGCAATAGCGCACCTGTGCGGATCCCGCTGCTGGTCGACTCAGTCTGGAGCACGCCTTGCTTGCGAAGGTGCATAACGACCTGGAGGAACGCCGTGTCCGCAGGTGGATTGTTGTCCATGGCGAGGATGCACATCAGTTTCAGCCCGTTGTTGTCAAACACGTCGTCTCTTTGTGGAGGAAGACGTCCAAGAAGGGCCATGACACCGTCCTCCCAGCAATGGTCGCGTTCCGTGCGTCCGACCGTCAACATAATTCGCAGCATATCATACGTGTGCTGGGGGAACATATCCTGCACGCGCGAAACCTGCTCGCCCCACACGCGCACACGCGCCGCGAAGATCTTGTCGTAGCACGCCATGGCCTGCTTCCACGGGAGGTCCACGAGGAGAAGCCGCGTCTTGTCGAGACAACCCGCATCGAAGGTGGTCGTGTACGCCATGGCCACGAGGTCGCCCTCCAGCGCAGGCGTTGCTTTAGCCACCTCCAGCTGCTCGCGCCCGTACCAACTCGGCAGTTCCTTCTTCGCGACGGACACCACGGCATACATCCTCCAGGAAAAGTCCGCAAGCGAACCGACAAGGCCACCCGTGCGACGCCACTGCTTAGTGAGGTTCCAGGCGTTCTGCACTATGCTGAAGATGAACTGTCTGATCGCCCTGCGGACACCCCGGAACGCTATGAAGATGCCGATGGCCTGTGGAGAGCGGTAGCAGCAGTCCACCCTGAGTACCGGCAGGAGGGTCGTCACAGCGAGGAAGACGAAGAGCGTGCCGACGAGACCGCTCGCAACGGCGGCCACCGTCCCGTGCAGTGTCCAAAGCAGGATCACAAGTCCGACGAGGAAGAGCACAAGCGCGAGCTGGAGGAGGATCGGGATGACAATCACGATGCCCCCCACTCGCCATTGGCGTAGACTGTTGACGCGGTACTGGCGGATGCGTGCGCTCTCGCGGGACGTGCCGGACACGCCCACGCTGAGCTCGTGCAGCCACTGCTTGACCATGAGTGCGATGGAGGCAGATGCGAGCGAGCATACGAGACTCGAGAACCATAGCGTGTTGATCCACACGGCCGAGGCGGGCGCGCGGAACGGTGGGTTCACTTCGTCCTCGGAAAGAGCGGGCTGCGTGGAGTTAAGGAAGGACGGGTTAACGGAGAAGCTGGTGAGCTGTGCGGAAATTTGCTGGAGGACCGCGAGTGTGGGATCGGTGGGCTGGGGCTGGAGCAGCTGATAAGACTGCACGTTGAACGCGGTGAGGACCGCGGAGAACAGACCGGCCTGGCGGAGGATGTGCGGGTGAGCGCGCGTGCTGGAGAAACTCATGAGGAAGACCAACATAAACGAGGAGGGTATCCATCTCTTCCTTCCATCTGTCCACGAGCTCGTCGTTGTACGTCTTCACAAGTTCTGCAGAGTGGGCCCATGCATGTGACTTGTCTGCCTCGTTGTATCGCTCGGCCAATGTCTCGCGGAGGTCCTAGATGTGGGCGTATATCAGATCGGGGACATCTGTTGAAGGCCAAGCACCTCTTACGTCAGGCCCAGGTAGCGTCCACACATCATCAATGCATAGGGTTGTGTCCGAGTTCTATGGCGGCAGTGTTAGTCAAATAGTTCATCATGGCAACCCACGAAAACGCACCATACTGTCGCTAGTTTCTAGCCTCACCGGATGAGACGATCCTGCGTCAGCAGCAGGCGTAGCTTGTTCTGAAGATGCGGGTGACTCGGAGGACATTATCGAACACGTCTGTGAGGGGTCGCAGGCAGGCGGGGCTCGTCCCAGTGGAAGGCCGGGGGAAAGAGTTCAGCTGCGCATACTGAGGTTTCGCGCGGCCTGACAATGTCGACATCTCGGTACTGGGACGCCCGAGCGTTCAGCACAGGATTGCACCGGCTTTGGCATTCGAGAAAGGGAATCCCTAGGATAGCAGGCGACAGAAGAAGTCCAGCGACGATCTCAGCAATGATAGATGACGGGGAGATCTCACGGGGCTGTGTGAGACCTGGCAGTGGAGACAGATCTCTTGAACGTATGTTTTCGGCGACGACAGACGACTCCGTGAGCATGTCTACCGGTGCAGTGCTAGGAAAACGACTGTGAGGAAGATGGAAACGACGGCCTCGAGAGGCCTCGAGTAACCTCTTGCAAATGAGCCGCTCTTCGGATTTTCACGAAGTTAGCAGTGTCGGGATTTGCCTTTTGTGGAAATGCGGCGCGACTGGGCGTCTATACCGCCTCAGGCTGGATAGCCGTGACTTGCTGAAACTTGACCTCAACCACCAAAGACCGCTGCACCGAAACTCTTTGCAACGAGCCACCAGAACCATAAATCCTATCTTGCTAACTCTTTAAGACTTTTTCTGTAAGCGTATGAGGATAAACTCTACGCGCGAGGTTCGTGGCTCCAGTGGCGAGCTTGTGTACGTATCTTGCCCTCAATAATGCTGAACTTCTACAGCCCGCAAAGCCTCAATCGATCCCGGAAGCGCAAATTTATCAACCTGCGACGGCAGATTCAAGCATCTAGGCCCACCTTCGTTGGCCACAGGAAGAGCGATTATCGACATCCTTTGTTGCCTGGCAAGAATATCTCTCACGGAAGAACCACCTTATTCTTGTATCAGTGCTTGGAGGCTATGGGTGGCCGTGGGGCCGTCTGTGGCCATCCGTATCCCTGCTCGAGTATATATAACAAGGCCTCTCGAGCTCGTCTCGCCGACTTCGCCGCAATTCACCTCTCATCTACCTCAGTCTTTGCGCCGCCGTAAGTGTCTGGCTCATTCTGTGGCGACCACCCCTCCTCACAGCCAATTCAGATGTCGCTGGTATCAGGACGAACCGTCTACGAAAAGCAAGCGCGCATATGGCACCCAGACCTAACCCCGGAAAACGACTTCCAGATCCTCGCGCTCGGAAGCGACCAGCTTGAGAGCTACACAACCGCTGAAAAGCGCGAGTGGCTGCAGCACGAATGGGCGAGTTACGTCCATGCATGTGGTTCCGCGGAACAGGCCGAGCGCGATATCAAGGAATTCCTGGACGCGACGGCATCAAGAAGTTCTTGGGCGCGATGGTCGAGGACACCGACGCGAGCGTTGAGCGATGTCCGTTACTGACGACGGACGCGCAGGGCAGCGGCGTTGTGGCATATCATTTTCAAACATAGACAACACCGTACATCGCATTATTCGTAGGCCTCAGGGCCCTACAGCTCTTACTGAGCTCGCTGTTATGTATTGTATAGTGTCAAAGAACCAAATGTATTGCAGTGTGATATTCGGGTCCGTGGACGACAGTACTTGGGATCCGGATCGACAAGGGCAGCACGTACGTGCAGTGCAGAGGCAACAAGTAGATGCATCCCCTAAAAACTAGTAGCCACAGAACAACGAAGGGAAAGAACAGATCACGGACCGACGACCTTCGGCAAGTCGATCACATACACATCTTCCACGACATCTGTGGTCTCGACCCTCCTCAAGGGTACCGTGAACCGGACCGGCTGCTTCCCAGGGCGCATAAGCACGCACGTCTGTCCATCCCGCAGGACGAACTTCTCTTCCCCGAGCAGGATGTCTTCTTGCTTGATGCCGTGCCCTCGCTCGATCGACCGAAGTTTCCCGGTTATCGGCATTGAAAGCCACGGCGTGTCCGGGTCCGGTACAGCCCAGAGTTCGTATTCGAAGGGTGAGTTGACGGGCTCCCCGGTGGCGGAGTCCACGAAATCCAAGCAATACTCGGCGGCAGACAGAGATCCAGGGAAAAGTCTGAGCGAATATTTGCAGTCGGGGATCGGCCGTACGAACACGAACTTGTGGTGGACGTAGGCCGACTGTCCGGGTTTAACCTGTAGCGGAAAGTGTATGGATATCTGTTAGATGCATGAAACGTCGTGTCACAAACGTACCCCAGTGGGCTCAACAAGTGCGTCTAAGCACTTTGTCGATTCCTCCATCATGAATTCGTAGCCCAAGTCTTCGCTAGTCTCCGCAAGATCAACGTCGAGCGCCGCGAGGACCTCCGCGTTGGTACCCTTGTAATGTTCGCTCGCGAGTTGGAGAAGATCAAAATCATTGCGAGGCTTCAGACCAGGATAGAGTTCACGAACTCTTTCCTCGCAGAGATCGCGGAAAGGTACGGCCCCGGGGGCGGGAGCCGAAGAGAGACCGGACGATGCTAATCCTGGGGGCAACAGCGGTCGTACCTTAGGTTTCGGGGCCTTGGCTGTACGTTTGCGAGGGCGCAGTGCATCGTCGTATGGCTGCTGCCCTTTCGCAGTCTATAAGTTGGTTGAAGTTACTAGAGTGTCATGTCTCGCAGTTGAGCAAACTAACCTTGCGTGCAAGTTTGGTCTTCATTACCTGGATAAGTGCAAGTAGGCAACCCTTGAACGTGGTGCGTTACTCGTAGCACGCGCTACAAGTATGCTATGTGATGACAGCTAGAAGGAACTGTGATTGACGGAGGCAAAGTGCAAGCTCGCGCGAACGACTGTCCCAAACTGGACTATCGGCAATTGCCGGACCACTAGCCACCGTTATGAGCCGTCATGGCGGTTCGGCTGAGACCTCAGGCCTCAGACTTGACCTCAACGTCAACTGCCAAGGATCTCCGACGACACCCCTCAACCCAGCCTGGTAGAACTCAGCACAAGAGCTACTTGAAGAAGCGACGTAGGTCAAATTTCAGGGTTTCTCAAGAGCTGAAAGGTTTACTGCCACCACATGTTCAGTTGGTCCTGGTGTCCCTCGCAGAAATGAAAACCAAACCCGCACGCCAGGTTCGTTTCTAACGTACTGAGCTACTATCAAGTCTAGTATTGACCTGTCATAGCCTGCCAGGGGGCAGGAACCGTACAGCAACACCAGAAGCAAGCGCCCTAGCAAACCTGGCAAAAATATTGGGACCACCGTTCCTCCACCAATCGCTTCAAGTTCTTCGAGCCCTGCGGCCCCCACCCGTGGACCTGGTACCATTTTATTTCGCAAACTCTGCGCGGAGAAGATCCTCAGGGATTACCCTGGAGTCGAGCCGCGTAGCGACTACGATTTTGTCGCTTTGGGGAGTAGGCGCTTCCACGGTTCCCCGGCCGAAATTTATGCACAGCTGGACGAGGATCTTGCAAGTCACGTCGAGTCGTATGGCTACGAGTTCATCATGAACAACGCGAAGAAGCTTTGTGACGCCTATGTCGAGCCGACCGGGGTACGTGTGCTGCGTTGTGTCTACCATACACGCCTACTGACTCTCCGCTATAGATCAAGCCCGGACAGCTCGGCACTGGCGACAAATCCGTCTTCATCCGCCCCATTCCTGACTCCAAGTACTCCATCCGACTGTTTCCCGGATCGATATCCGCCGCCGAGTACTGCATGGATTTCGTTGAGTCTGCGACCGGGAACGCTGTCAACTCGCCCTTCGAATTCGAGCTCTGGGGTATACCGAACCCAGACACACCGTGGCTCTCCTTTCCGATATGTGGGCAGCTGCGGTCGATCGAGCGTGCGCACGGCATCAAACAACAGGATATTCGGCCAGGCGCGGAGAAGTTCATCTTGCGGGATGGACAGACGTGCGTGTTGGCGCGTCCAGGAAAGCGGTCCGTCCGCTTCACGGTTCCGGTGCGGAAGGTGGTGCCTCCAGACGCGGTCGACGATATGGACATCCTCGATCTGCCGCAGTTTGTCGACCCGTGACGACTCCACAATCGCTATTACTCTGGTACTTACCTTGTAGACTCAGAAGCTACCCCGAGGATACCAGCGGACTAGTTGTGCGCTCTAGTAAGTTCTAGCACGCATGTCCTTGTGCCGGAGTAGTTAGCTCATCCTCTATATCAGCAATGCGTTAGGATTCGGCAGCATTCAGCTTGTCGTGCTTTGCCTTCGGGCTACACTGAAGCTGCTTTGTTGTCAATATATCAGATTATAGCCGTGTCAAATAGTACGCACAAGTAGCTCAAGCAACACCGACATTACCGCGATCATGGGAGGCACTCTCTATTGCCGGAATCCAGGAAAATACCGTGCGATACCTCTGCTCCTGGTGACTTGATTCTATTGCCGCCGTGCTCCAAAAGCTTCGTGTCTAGGCCCAATCATCATAACTTGATAGGCCGAGGGTTTCACTGACAAAGTTTGACAAGGTTGGTTCCCGGCTTCTAGCTTCTGAGAACCGCCTCGCCCGACACGGAGCGGGATGTTTGATGAGGGCTGTGGATAGAAGACGGGTTGAATGCGATTGTACCATAGAATATGTCCAGCATTGCGATCTGCACTTGAGAGCTGCGACAGATGGGAATGCGGCTATTTCTCGCAGCCTCTTGTACCGGTGCATGGCGAAAGTTTGATCGAAAATGGGGGGAAGGACCTGAACACTCAGGAACATGAGGTACTCGTCCTATGCTGATTATGTTTGGCTGCGATGATGTGCCGAGTGGATGGGGGATAGGTGCAAGGGCCTGCGGTAAAGTCCGTAGCCATGTGTTTTGATATCAGTGAACGCTTAGCGCCCGTTGCTAATCGGCGACAAAAAAGTGGAGACCGTTGGGGACGTGCGCACGGATGAGCACCGTCACTTCACACCTCTCTCTCATCTTGCTCTCATCTGCGCGCATACATTCACTCCCAAATCTAATTGCTTGCTCGTCGTCGCCGGCGTTCCCGAACGGTCACTCTCCAACGGTAACGGCGGCCGCGAGGCTGTTCAGAACCTCATCCGCCTTCGGATCCTTTCCAACTCGTGGCCTACACGCCTCAAGCCCACGCAACCTCCTCCCCTGCGTCTAACCCTACCTTCTGCTTCTGGTTTTTTTCGGCCTCCCTCTCTCTCCGCCCTTCACTCCGTCGCCCGACTCCGTCCTATCGGTCGCCCACCTGCGCATGCTCAGCGTCCTCCCCACTGCTTCGCCGCACGATTCCCCAAGAGTCAAATTCGCAACTGCCCTCGGCTTTGCCAGTGCACGCAAGGACCCTGCCACCACTGCTGCTGGACCGTCTCGCCCTACCGACGACGGAGCATACCTCTCGTTCACACGGCGGAGCGTCGATATAGTAACTGGCTACAGCGCCAAACGGAGACAACGTAGGGAGCGTTCGAGTGTTACCGACAGTTCTCTCTTTGACCCCGACCCTCAAGCTCACACTGCTACCCCCGCCACATCGTCTCCCATGCCCGGAAAGAACATCTCATCCCCCGCCATCTCTGTGCGGAGACTGCATCGCGTCGAGGAGGGTCCATGGACGATCAGTGTCGCGGAGACGCCTCATGATCCGAGCTCGTACAGTCTCTACATTAAGAGTGAGTGTGCTTCATGTCTGTCCACGTCGCACGACATATGCGTGGTTGTGTCGTAGCTCGCGGAGTGTCACTAGGCTGCAGTCCGCGACTACAGAGGGTGTCTCCGCTTACCTAGCTCATTTGCGGCGTTACGATACGCACTCACGCTGTCAGTGCATGTGCCGCCACCGTTCGTTGCGCTGTCTCTACTCCCAGCATGGCCTGCTCGGGCCCGTGTCCGACGAGCCTTGGCCCTGCGCGTTCGCGTCTGTTGTTGTTCCTGATTACGTCAAAGCAGTCATCTACGGACACCGCGTTGACACTCTCCCGCAGCTCCGACCCATAATATCACCCTCACGCGCACGGCCCAGGAGGTTGTTGACCTCCATGCCAAGCTCCGCGATAACTTCCCCGGGCTCAAGATACCGTCTCCACCAATAGACGTAGCTTCGTTGCCCGTTCCGCCAAAGCGTAAATCGGCCTTTCTCAATACGCTATCCCGGCTCGCATCTCCGTCTAGTAACAAGAGCAACGGCACGAGACAGGCATCTGGCCGCCAGCAGCCCTCGAGCAGCCTGTCCAGCAGTGCGGCGTCAAGCAATGCATCCTCCAGCGCCCAAACGCCAAGCGCGACGCCCGCAAACGAGATTGGAGACCCTTTCGCTGAAATTGGCGAGAACGGGGAGGATATCTCCGCCCTTGCGGCATCGAACAACAAGGTCATAACTGGACTCGCGTCGTATCTCACCTCCATTGCGAACGAGACCACCCTGCGCCAGGCACGCGCTTGGAAGCGGTTCGTGCGCGTGCGCACAGACGACCTCCAGAGCGTCCGTGTGGAGCGCGCCATCAAGCGTGTCCGGTCGGACATCGCTGCACATGCGAGCCCAACCACGTCGTCGGATGTGACTAGGTCGATCAGTCAGGTCGTGTTGGACGGCGAGGACGCGTCCGAGCAAGACGGCATCAGGGAGGAGGACGCAGACGCGGATGTCGATGAGGATACCGCGGAGGGCGCAGAGGACCGCGCGGCAACGCCAGTGTCTCCCAAACCTACGCCAAAGTCTGTCGAAGGTCGCAAATCCGCGGCCTCCCAGTCCGCTACATCGAACGACGACGTGACCGATGACGAGTTCGCTCCGAACACTCCCATACAAGGGGATAGCGCTGCGAGCCATTCCCGCATCATGCGGTCCCAGTCGGCGGACCCAATGGCACGTGCCTCGCGCATATACTCGACCACTCCCTCGCAGGCATCGCAGACGGATACCTCGTCCGTCTCCACGACGGAGCGGCGCTCGGCTCGCAAGAAGCGCAGCAAGTCCACGGACCCGAACAGCGGAGCGAAGAAGTCGCAGCGCAAGGTCGTGGTCGACGATTTCGAGATGATGCGTGTGTTGGGTAAGGGCTGCGCGGGTAAGGTCCTGCTCGTGCGCCACAAGCCGTCGCAGGACGTGTACGCGCTCAAGGCGATCACGAAGCGACACGTGCTCGCACACCAGGAGCTGCAGCACACGCTCACGGAGCAGGCGGTCCTGAAGCGCATGGCCGCAGAGAACTCGGATCCATTCGTGGTGAAGCTGTGGTGGAGTTTCCACGACAAGGAGAACTTGTTCCTAGTTATGGTCGGTCAATCTTTCCGAACATAACCGTGGGTGTACCTGACACTCCTCCATAGGACTTTCACCCTGGTGGTGATCTTGCGACTCAACTCGCGCGATGGGGTCGATTGGGTCGCGACCGGGCTCGTTTCTACGCTGCTGAGATCGTCGAGGGTGTCGAGGGCCTGCACGCTGCGGGTGTGATCTACCGCGACCTCAAACCGGAGAACATTCTCATCGGCGCCGACGGGCACATCGTGTTGACGGACTTCGGTCTCTCGAAGGAATTCCCACGCCGGACGGCCGCCATTACCGCTCCATCTACGCCCTCAGGTTCAAGGGGCGAATTCATGGACACCGCAACTGCGCCTGCATCCACGCCCGCGACCCCTCACTGGATGAAAGGCGACGTTGCGAATGACATGTTCCAACCTAGCTCAGGCGACACTACCAGCACATTCTGCGGGACAGCGGAGTACCTCGCACCAGAGGTCATCCAGGGTCTGCCGTACAGCTACGAGGTCGACTGGTGGAGCTTCGGCACGATGCTCTATGAGATGCTTACAGGCATCGTGAGTACACAGCAGCAGGTTAAAGCTTTACGCTTACTGAATGCGTTTTGCGTTCGCAGACGCCATTTTGGGCGGAAAATCACTCGGACATGTACTACCGGGTGCTACAGGATGAGTTGCAGTTCCCTGAGGACAGGACGATGGATCAGGACACCAAGAGCTTGATTCGCGGTGTACGTCGCGCTTTCTGTGTCTTCCCAGAATGCGCCATCCTGATGTGTCAATAGCTGCTCCAAAGGAACCCTGCACTCCGAATGAAAGAACCCCGGGTGAAGAAGCACCCGTACTTCTCGATGATGTACGTGCATCCTTTGCTCCGTCTAGTCCGCGCCATTCTCACGACGTTATGTTTGGCAGAGACTGGTCCCACGTGTATTATAAGCGTTACATACGTAAGTTCCTCCAAGCCCGGATGTTGGCCAAATCTAACAGAAATGCGCAGCCCCGTATATTCCTCCAATCGACCCCTCGAATGCCAGCGATACCCAGAACTTTGACGATACCTTCCTGGGCATGGAGCCCGTAATCAACGACGAGAACGAAGAGGTCGACACCGACGCGGAGCGCACGGACACTGACCGCACTGACGGTGAGGACTCTGTCGCCACGCCGTCGCAGTCCCGGAGTCCGTCCGTGCACCCGGTCGAGGACGATTCCGTCGACGTCTTTGATGGGTATTCGTACAAGGGCCGGCATTCGGTCATCATCGACGATGAAGAGGAAGACGGGGATGGCGAGGACGAGGAGGACGAGGACGAGGAGTCGATCAGCCCCAGCCTCGACTCCATCCTGCCCGAGGAACCCGTTTCGGATGTGGTTCCCGTCCCCGAGGAGGTCGAGGAGGTCACCGTTCCCGAGGACGTCGGAGAGACGGAACCCAAGACTCCGGAAGCTCGTCCTGCCCCTCTGCCGACAGAACCGGAAGCACCACCAGCACCAGCGCCGGTGGAATCGGCCAAGCCAGAGGCTGCTTCGGTGCCCAGCCACGATCGCACTGCGACTACAGTGTCCTCGGCGGAGGCCGCTGCCGCTGCTGCTGCTTCGCGCACGGCAGAGGACGCCAACATCAAGACCGCACCGAAGGTCCGCGCGGGCAAGCAGAACCGCAACAGGCGGGAGAAGTCTGGTATCCCCGCATTGGACCGGGACCTTCCCGACGTGCGCACAGAGGACGAGGGCCTGGCGGGGCGCGAGGAAGACGAAGACGATTGGGACTTCGTCGAAGCTGGTGGCCTGCTCGTCGAGGAGCGCAACGGCGCGAAGGGTACGACGCTCTTCGCGCGCGGCGTCGTCGACCGCTACAAGCTGTCCGTATTCCGCAAGAACACGCCGAGGCGATCCACCCCGCGTTCGTTCTCGGGCGTGTCCCTCGACTCGGAGCTGGAGACGGCGGAGTCGCCCACGCCGTCAGACAAGCAGCGCCGCGGTCGCACGCCCGGCTTGACCTTCCGTAAACACCCACGGCAGTTCCTTCGACAGAAGAGCCCGCCACCGTCGTCACGCTCGGCCAAGTCGCTCACAGCATCCGCCTCCGCGACGATGTCGGCTGCGTCAACGGTCTCGAGCGCGGGCCTCCTCACTCCCTCGCCGTCGCAAACCGCGATGTCGCACTCGCTGAAGTCCAAAGAGTCTGCCATCTCCATGGGCACGGTGAGCGAGTCTTCGGACCCGTCCCTCAACGGCGACAATGCCGCCCAAGGCGGAGACACCGTCAAGGGCGCCGCCGTGAACGGGAACGGACATGGCGAGGACGAGAAGCAGCAAAAGAACAAGGTGCTGAAGAAGTACAAGGAAGGCGCGGAGAAGGTCCTCTCGATCTTCCAGTCGCCGCGGTAGTCCCACCGGTCCCGTTCTCGTCTCCTCTCCGCCTTGAGGTTCTAGATTTGGGTTTGTATGTGGAGCAAGGGACAGCCTTGGATGCTGGTCTGCTCGCCGGTTGGATCCGTTCACCTTCGCCATGCTCTCTAATTCCGTCCTGCTCTCGCTCCGGATGCCGCCCAGACGCTGGAACCTGTCTTGCGTATTATATCAGTATGCTGCGTCTCATCTATAGCTATTATTCACCGCCGTACATACACATCACACCACAGCATCAACCTTCATCTTCATCTGCTCGCACACACTCCTTGGACCCTTCGCTAATTCGCGCATGCTGGCTTGTCGACGTCTTCTTTTTCTGCATTTGGCTCCGTTATGCCGTAGTAGTATATCATCATCAACACACTCATTCCTGCCATTATTGCTATCCACAGTTCCTCTTGCATTGCGCTGCACCCTAAGAATTCCTTTAAGTCGCTCGGACATGTTGGTGTCACGCACAGGAGGAACATTCTCGCCTCTCACGCGTAAGCCGCCGTGCTCGCGTCCTCCGAATCGCAGCATCTCCAGTTGCAACTCGCGCAGCCTGTCCGCAGCTTCGTTCGCTCAACACTGAGTGGGATGATATGCACACCTTATTACGAGCTATAAAATGCCTTGGATCTCATCATAATCTCTTCATCTTCCCATTCAACAGTACAAGATACATTAGGACACACATACATGGGACACAATGTCCTTCCTCTTCCGCACACGATGCATGACGAAACTCGATCAAGTACTTCTACGTCCGGGTCCTGCTAGCCAGTAACGAAACCTCCCCTACGGCTGTGGATGGTAAGTGGTGATGTCGTCGTCGACGAAGGCCTGCGCTCTCGCCGGGACCCTGAAGCGCATGATTGACTGATCCTTGTAGGCCAGCTGGCAGTAGAGCCCATCCCTGAGAATAAACTTCTCACACCCTTCCTTGATGTCGTTCTTGTGGATGCCATGGATCTTCTCAATCGACAGGACCTCGGTCATCGTGGCCTGTACCCAGGGCATCGCAGGGTCTGGAACGATCCACACGTGGTAGTCATCTGGCACATTGACGGGGGTCCGTGTTGCGGTTACCACGAAGTCCATGCAGTACTCTGCTTCCGCGAGCGAGCCGGGCCAGAATCGGAGGGTGAGGTTTGTCTGCGGAATGGGGATGTACCCGACGTCCGGGTCATCGGAGGTGGGCTTGTCCTGCAAACGCACAGTCAAGAAGAGGAAGACGACAGCACTGTAAAGACGACGTACTCCACTGGGCTCTACCATCGCATCTAGGTACTCCTTGATGCCCTGTCTGGCTTCTGCTTCAGAACCGTACTCGTCAACCGTCTCCGTCCATTCTTCTGACAACCAGGCTCGCTTGGCGTCCGTGGTGTATCCCTTAAGATCGTCGCTTCCGAGCATCAGAATCTCGTAGTCGTCCTTCGGGGTTAAGTCCGGGTGGAGAGCGCGCGCCTGCTTCGCATACACAGAACGCATGGGAACCGGAGATCGGTCGATACGGGGAGGGGTCGCGGCCTGCTCCGCAGGAGGAGAACTAGGAGGCGGACTCATGGTCTGCCTGGGTTCCGCCCTACCGCCATACCTCGGGTTGCTAAAGTAGGACATCTAGTACAGATTAAGACAGCAGTCAACTACGTTGAATTTGAAAGTATGGACTTACAAGGATTGCTCGACAATGTACTGGGTTTGAAGTGCAGTGCAGGACTCGCGGGAGGGGATACTGGGATACCAGTACGAGACGGGGTGCTCGGCGACTCAGAGTGAAACGGAGCTCTTATATATCCGCGAGGCGAGCCCCAAACGCCCTCTCGGGCCTCAGGCCTCAGGGTTTGGGTCTGTACAGAGAAGACGTCGTCCAAATTAGAGAACAATCGCCATAGGACAAAAGCTGTCGACTTGCCATGGTGGGAGTGCATGATCGCGTCGGCGGCGTTCATGATGTGCGATTTGCCATGGCCCATGGCGCCGCAGAAGACTGCGCGTTCGGAGCACAACAATGACGGGTCTCCCCCGCCGGATAGTCCTTTGAGATCCCGTCGAAGGGGTCAATTTTTCGCATTGGCATGTTGGACCAGACCAAATTCAGTAGGTCTCCATTTGGGGCTGAAGCTTGGTCCTTCATTGAGCCCACGCAGTTATGGCGTCGGCAGAGTGGCCGTTGTGGTTGACCGTGAACTGGCGAACGTGTGACGGTGCGGTACACGTGACCTGCTCGATTCGGAGTCGTTACGAATCACGATACGCCTTCGCTACGTACTCGTCTCCGATCTTCCGGACGAACCGACGTCAGTACACACAGCGCGCGTCCGGCCCTCGCTTTCCCATGTGTCCTTGCCTAGCACCTCTTGTCCACGTACGACTCTACAATCTGGTCCGGGGCGGGTTGTCGACCCGTTACATGAAGGCATGCTCGCAACAACAAAGTCCCATCTTGGCCTGGCGCTTCCATGGCATCCCCACGCGTGCATGCGGGGGCCATGGCTAAGCGTTCTATCATTCGACTTCTGCATGTACTGCCATTGTGCGGCTCACTACGAACGTAGGCACAATAGCTGGGCCTTGGATCCAGTACCCGACTGTAACTGCTACCAAAATAAGCTGATCCCATTGTCACTTTGGCCCAACCAGGCGGGTGGTCAAGGCCTCGTTTGTCCCATCACCGCAGTCCTTCCTCTTTTGGTCTGACTCATTGGGGAAAAACAGAGTTCGACCCAGGATGGACCAGCCGTTCAGTTCGGGGGACAATAGACCACGGTCGTGACATCCCCTTTCAAAAGATTCTTGTGCTGATCGAAGCTGACCCCGATACCCAAGTTTCCGCCCACGACCATTGTACTTCGTGACTCTTGCGCGAAGGCCACCCCGAGACATTAAATTAATTTCGCGCCGCAGCATTTGGAGCTTGTTCCGGAGCAGCTCGATTTCATATATAATACCGTGTCCTGGAGGTCTCTACCACCAGCCCCGAAGTCATTCTCCCCCACCATCTGTACGCTATCTACTTCGTGACCCTTCATGCCGTAACTGACTCACCCGCTCGGGTGTCTTAACGGTACAGAAGCGCATTGCTTTTACATATCTTCGCCGTAGCGTGCCACCCAAGTTCACGAACATCATCGTGAGTCGAGCGTTCATTGATAGTTTAATGGCTAACATCATATCTAGTACTATACGAAGATATGGAACGCCCGCCCGAGTGGGAATGGGTTTCCGCGCAGGGGACACTAATCGGCTCCTCCGGTATGCTTTTCGTGGAACAGACGGCCGCGGATATCTATTTCAAGAACTACTGGCACGCGGCACGAGTCAATCTGAGGTTGGCTGTCGTCTGCACGAGCTGGGGGATGTCGATGTTATACATCCAGCGGGGTAGGAGGCACGGTCCTAACCAGCCATGGCAGTGGCAACCGGTCCAGCAGATCAATGGTGCAATCATTGTGCAGGACCACGGTTTACAACCCCCGAACGGACAGCAAATGGTCCCCCTCGCCGTACGGATGGTGCAAGCCGGCTCGCCCGGGGTGCACATCGTCAACGACATGCTCGTAGGCGGCCTTAGGCTGCCTTGGCACCGCCGTGTCGCCGTGACTCGCAAGAACAACAAGTCTATGCATTATCATCAACACAAGGAACGCCGCGGGCATCCAGAGCATGTAGTGCCGGCGATCAAAGACTGGCGGGATGGGGAACATGTAACGTTCTATAAGCTTGTGTACGGGTCACAGGTTTCGAGTTTCAGGCGTGCAGAGTTGTAGGCGTGGTTTCGTTGTAGTGGCACCCGGACGTAGGGCGATGATGTTATCATGTACTAGTCAGAAGTAGCACGAGTCAGAAGTATCACAGTGTATTCCAGCGTCATCTTGAGGATTTGCACTTTGACCGCTCGCTGCCTGTCACGGTTCGCCGCGGTGTTAGGCGTGTCATTTTGAGACATACAGCACGACAACCTGGAGCTTGCTGAAAGACGAAGATACCAAGTACCTTGTTGACTCACACATCCACCTTTCAAAGACTCGGATGGCGTACTACGCAGTGGCGGGTCCTTGCTCATCGGATCACAAGTATCGGCGTCGTGCACGGTCTCATCGGCCAAGAACGAGGGGGCGAACTGGTGAGAGCCTTGCTCTGGCCTGAGTAAGGGATAAAAACTGAGGGATGAAAAGGAACACACGACGAACTTCTAAGAGCGTAAGTATGATGAGTCCCGCGCACCAGCTTCAGGGCCGAGAAACAGGAGCAATGACAGCGGTAGTCTGATTTGTTTTCAACGATATGGTTTTAGCTGCCACCTTTTCTGAACTTTATGATAGGGTTTGAATGCAGGCTTTTGCTCGTCCTGAGTGAGCTGCACATACTATAGTACTTACATTCGAGCGGCAGATCGCGCCACAAAGCCCGTCTGGCAAGCGGTGACGTCGTCCCGCCCGGTGCGAACCGGTGCCGGCCGGCCCGTGTGGCTAAAATCGGCAATCCCCGAAGCTTTATCAAAGGTCGAGCGCCGGCGTTCGTTGAATTCACTCTTGCCTTCGTCCACCACACTCCTCGCTTGTCTCGGTTGCAAATCTCGTCCGTCTTCACTGGCACAGCGTACTTTCCAAGCGCGCTACCTATATCAACATACCACATCATCTCTACTACGTGAAGTCGCCGAACAATGAAGACCAAATCCGCACGTAAGGTATGTATGTTGCCTGGTTCGGTACGTCGGTTCTATCTGACATCCCATAGCCTACGAAGGCGCAGAAACCATACCAGGACGCGAAGCGACCTCGAAAGCGTGCGGTCAAAACCACCCACCCCGCCCCACGACCTCGCTTGCCCCCACCATCAGCATCGCCGGGCCTCTCTTCCACGCATTCAGGTCCCGCCCCGGGAGCCGTGCATTATCGCAAACTCTGCGAGGAAAACGTTCGCAGGCGGTACCCTGGCCTGGAGCCTCGCAATGATTTCGATCTTGTCCAACTTTCGAGCGCACAATACAAGGGCACACATGCAGAGATCTTCGCGGAGCTCGACAACGATCTTGCAGAGACAAGCGAAGACTTCGGCTACGAATACATGATGGAGAATTCGACAAGTCTCCTAGAGACTTATGTCGAGCCTACTGGGGTACGTTTGTGACATGACGTCTTACATGTCCGATACATATCCATTAACGCCTCGCTACAGGTTAAACCTGGAACCTCAGCCCTCTTCGACGACAAGTTCGTATTCGTTCGGCCGATCCCCGACTCCAAATATTCGCTCAGGCTATTCCCTGGATCTATCTCCGCCGCCGAGTATTGCTTGGATTTCGTCGACTCCGCCACAGGGGAACCCGTCAACTCGCCCTTCGAATACGAGCTCTGGGCTGTCCCGGACCCGGATGCGCCGTGGCTCTCACTGCCAATAACCGGGAAGCTTCGGTCGATTGAGCGGGGGCACGGCATCAAGCAGGCGGACATACTTCCTGGCAGAGAGAAGTTCATCCTGCGGGACGGGCAGACGTGCGTGCTTATGCGCCCTGGGAAGCAGCCGGTCCGGTTCACGGTACCCTTGAGGAGGGTTGAGACCACAGATGTCGTCGAAGATGTGTATGTGATCGACTTGCCGAAGGTTGTCGGTCCGTGATTGTGACTCGTTTCTTCTCCTTTCGTTGTGTTGTAGCTATCCCCATGGACTTTTAGTTAGAGAGGCTTGGATGTAGATGTATAGTATATCCCTGTTATGAAGTGCTCTGTTGCTCGAGCTGCGTCTCAATCCCGAAACGTTGCGTGAGATTGAAGGACTGAATCATGCTTCGTCAAACCTGTCGTGCTAGGTTCAATCGAATCTGACACTAACAATGGACCTTGTAGATGTGCCAATAGCTAGCCAATAGCATTCGCCCACATCGAGCGCTCCGGACGTAATCGACGATGTGGAGGTCCTTGACTTGCAACCGTTACGCTGCAGATATCAATAATTCAATAAGCGCCGAACGGTGGCTAGCGGTCCGGTAGCCGCCGACAGCCCAACTCCGAGTCGGAAGAGTATTCGTTTGGCTCCGTCCACGATAACGATAGTCACCCACCCCCCTCCCTCATCGACATCTCTGGCGCATTGCACACGCATACAGCGTGTGGGTATCGAAACGGCGCACTGCTGTCCGCCACTGTATAATCGCGCTTAGCCAGATAATGAAGACCACATCTGCACGGAAGGTTAGGCTGTTTAGCTGCGAGGCATGATGGCTGTAGTAGCAACTTTGATCGACTTATAGACTGCGAAGGCGCAGGAGCCATACGATGACATAAAGCGACCTCGCAAGCGTACAACCAAGACACCGAAACCGAAGGAACGACCCAGCTTGCCCCCAGCATCAGCATCGCTGGGCCTCTCTTCCACACCTCCACGTCCCGCTCCCGGAGCCGTTCAATACCGCAAACTCTGCATCGAGCAAATCCGCAAAATGTATCCTGGAGTCGAGCCTCGCAGTGATTACGATATCGAGCGACTCTCGAGCACACGCTTCAAGGGCACCCCCGCGGAGATTTATGCAGCCCTTGACAAGGATCTCGCGTCCAATGTCCAGTCCCACGGTTACGACTACCTTATGGATTGCGCGAAGAAGCTTATGGACAGTTATATTGAGCCCACTGGAGTGTGTTGCTTCACGTATCGCCTCATATGTCGCACTCACTCGCCTGTGGCTACAGATGAAACCTGGAGATTCGGTCTATCTCGACAACAGAGGCGTGTTCGTGCGGCCGATCCCCGACTCCAAGTACTCGCTCAGGCTGTTCCCTGGGTCTCTGTCCGCTGCAGAGTACTGCCTCGATTTCGTCGATTCCGCCACCGGGGAACCCGTCAACTCACCCTTCGATTACGAGCTCTGGGCTGTACCGGACCCGGATGCGCCGTGGCTTTCCTTGCCTATGACCGGGAAGCTCCGGTCGATCGAGCGGGGGCACGGCATCAAGCAGAAGGATATCCTCCCTGGGGAAGAGAAGTTCGTTCTGCGGGACGGGCAGACGTGCGTCTTAATGCGCCCTGGGAAACGACCTGCCCGGTTCACGGTACCGCTACGGCGAGTCGAGGCCACAGACGTGGTCGAAGATGTGGACGTGATCGACCTGCCGAAGGTCATCGACCCATGATTCATCTCTTTCACCTCGCTGCTTTGTAAGTAATACAGTACCATGGACCTGGCACGCACTTTCAGGAGACGCTTGGATGTATTGTATACTCGTTTTGAAATGCTATGTCGCTCTCGTTTTCGGCTGCTAGACATTATCAGTTCACGGATGCGAACGGGTTATGCTGAACATATTCTAGCTACTCCCGAAATCTGCAGCGTCTTCCGCCTCTGGAGCGAACGATGCTTTCCGCGATGCCGGGGATCTAGACTTATACTCCAGCTACCCCGTCAGATATGCCCAATCAGTGGAGAACATTTCATGACTGCATGGGTCGAGTTGTCGATTGCGTTCCGTGTTCCATACTACAAGAAGGGACAAATAGCAGACTATAATAATACAGCGCGCAAGCCCACGCGCCCGACTCACAGCCGTCCTAAGAGCACCGCGAGATGTCAAGAAAGTGTAGATCAAGAGCGAAAGCGGAGCATGGAAGGGACACAGAGGACCGCAGGCATTACGGGAGAGAAAGTGTCCATCCGAGCGGGGTACTACTACTTACTACTGTACTCGAGCACTTGTAGGTCATGCGTCAATCCAGCTGGTCCAACTGGTCCAGCTGGCCCAGCGTGCCCCGAATTTCGCGGACGCGCTGCTCGATGATGTCTAGCTGCCCAGCGATCTGTCCGAGTTCCTCGCGCCACTCGCCCGCGGCGGGTCGCACGAGCGGCGGGAAAGTCGGCACGACGGGCGCGCCACCCGCGCCGCCCATGATGTTCCCGCGCGTCGTGAGCAGCTCCTCCCAGAGCGCGGTCACGACACCCTGCACCCACTTCTCGCGCTCCTCGGTCTTGCGCATCTCCTTCCGGCGGCCGACCTCCTCGCGCGTGCCCATGAGCGTGAGCGTCCAGATGTTCGACACGAGCAGGCCGACGATGAAGAACCAGAGGATCGTCGTCGACGAGGACTGGTCCCACGCGTCGCGGATGAGCTCGAGCGCGCCCTCGGTCGAGCGCCGCGCGACGGTGTATGCGCCGTCAAACGTGTCGTACGCCCATTGCAGCGAGCGCTGGTTGCGCTCCGTCTCGCGCGCCTTGCGCGCCTCGTCTTGGCTGGGTGTATGCGGGAGGGGGGATTGCGGAACTTCAGCCTGTTGCTGGGTCTCGGCCTCCTCGACGACAGTAACGTCGACACCCTCGGGAATGAACTCAGACGCGTGCTCGTGGATGTAACTGCGCATGCTCTTCTCCAGATCGACATGGTAGGTTTTTTGGCCTGCCAGCGCTGAGTTCTCGATAATGCCTGGCCATATGAAACGGATGAGCGCGCAATTCGCGTTCGGACTGTCAGGACTCACCCTTGATGAAGCTCCGCCCTGTCCACTCGACCTGCGTCGTCACCAAAACCCGCGTTGTAACACTGCTCGCCCAGGTGATACACGTCCGCGTCTTCACCGAGAACACGCCACCGCTGGGCACCTCCGGCGTGCGCGTCGTCGTGAGCATGGACACGTACTGGTCAAAGTCGCAAAACGCGGTCTCATCGCGCAGCTCGCACTTCGTCTGCTTCGGACCGATGCTGCCATTCAGCGGTTTGATGTACGACATATTCCGCGCAAGCAGTTTCGGGTCGTCCATCGGCATCCAGTCCGAGATTTGAACGTCTGCTCCGCGGTCAGCACCACCCTACGCAAGGCAGACGTAAGTGCACGCACCGATGAGCTTCTGGTCAATCCGCATGAAGTCCTTAATGAACCCGCTCGTGAACATCAAGTTGTATATCTTCTCCGGCGTGCCCGGGAATATAGCCTCCATCGCGGTCTCCGAGTAGTGCTGGCCCGCACGCCCACACTCGCATTGCGTGACCTTCTGCTTGAGAGCTTTCGCGGGGGAGCCATTGGCGGCAGCCTTCCCGTTCATCGGCGGGCTGCCGTCGGAGGTGTCTTCAGAGTCGCCGTTGTCGAGCGAGCCACGTGGGCTGATGCCAAGGGAGCCGACGGAGGAGTTCTCAGGACGAGCGAGGCGCCAGACGTTGTAGAGGACGTCGAAGGTGGTGTCGCGGGAGAGGAAGGAGGTGAAGGTGTACTTTGCGGTGCGGGTGGAGAGCTGGATGGCGTTGGGGATAACGAAGGCCGTCATCCGTTTTTCCAGCGAGACGACTTCGGACATTGGAATCGACAGCTGCAGCGCGTCACACCCATCAGACACGTCATGACACACGCGCACGGGCGCTAGAGGGCCCGGCGCGCATTGGGTGCGGCACTCACGTCGGTAATCCACCCGAAGATATTTGCGTGGAAGCACACATGGTTCTCCGAAATGTACAGCCGGCCTTGGATCAGGATTTCACGCTGCAGCGCACACCCGTAGTCTGCGTCGAGTAATCAGCATATGCGCGCGAGAAGGAAGTGTCCATGCGCACCCTCGATGAGATAGTCGCCCTCCGGCACCGTCGGGAACAGCTCGTGGAAGTCCTGGTTGCGCTTGTTGCTCGCGACCGCGAAGCCGGTCACCGGGATGTCGTCCGGGTCAAGGTCCAGCTCGTCGCTGTCGTCCGAGCCCTCCTCGTCCGAGTAAGCGTCATTGCCCGAGTGAAACGAATCTCGGTCCGAATAGTCACTCGGCCCATAGCTGATGGAAGCACCGCGCGAGCGCGACCCGGGCGGTGTCTTCGGTGTGTCCATCGAGCGTCGCGGGCGGCTGGGGGTCCCTGCACCGCCGTTAGATGATGCCTCTGAGAACGGCGGTAGGGTCATGCCTGGGTTCGACATGCCTGGGTTTGCCATGGCAAGCCCGGAAGCAGCCAGCGCCGACGCAAGCCCGCCCACCGCGCCGCTGCCCTTGCGCGGAGGTGACTTGCCGTTCACCGTTGGGCCGACGGTAGCGGAGCGTGGTTGGCTTGAGTTAGAGCCGCGCCGCCATGGACGCCGCTTCTTGCTCGTCGCGCTCCCGATAGAGTTGATGGAGACCGCGTCTGAGTTGTCCGGAACAAGCAGCGTGGAGCCCATGGACGGTGTGGCACCGCCGGGGGAGATTGTGCGGGAGATAGATGGGAAGTCACTGGGAGGATTGATTCCGGTAGGTGAATCGACGAGGACAGAGACATTGGGTACATTCCCCGGCGGAGAAGCAGGTGCGGAGAGTGTGCGCTCATGGCGGGAGGTGGTGGGTAGCGGGGGAGGGGGGTTATTGTCGCGCGAAGGAAGCATAATACTCAGCTTGCTCCGAATCGACCCCTTCGACGACGAATGTCGCAGCTCCTTGGGAGTGTGCAGATGCTGCGGGGTCCCCTCAGCGACCGTGGCTGAGCGCAGCTTGGCCGCCTGTTTCGCCTGCTTGGAAGAGAGCGATCCCTCGCGCGAGCGCAACTGGTTGGCCATCTCGTCAGCGGAGCGAGAGTCGAAGGAGGATGAGTGAGAGTCTGGAGGGTGGGGAGAAACGAATGTGGTGCGCCCAGCAGGAGTGGGCGTAGCGAGACCGTCGTCTGTGGGAGAAGGAGACATGGCAGGCGCGGCAGGGTCGATATGTGTATGCCCCGCGCCTGTCGAGCCTGGCCCCGAGCTTGCGCGCGAGCTAGCCGTTGGAGAGGGTGAAATTGCCGGAAGTGATTGGAGACGCCTGTGATAGGCTGCTGAGCCTTCTTCTGCGCCTGGGTCCTCGTACGTGATTGGCCGCGAGCCCCCAGACGCGGTGCGCGGGCGGACGGCGTTGTTGTGGCCGTGGGGATCGGGGAGCGGGATGCTGTTCTCGCTCACGTTGGGCGAGGGGGGGATGACGGTTACGTTGGGGCCCGAGTCCGAGCTCTCATAGCCCCCCACGCCCGCGAGCGCCGTGAGCTGGGGCTTATTGACCGCAGACTGCGATACTGCGCTGCCATTGCGCTTTTCGTATGATGATTTGGGTGTCGCCGCGGGGCTGATACTGATGGACGGGTTGCGGCTGCTGGGCGAGGTTGCGGTGGGGGACGACGCAGCGCTCGAGCTGCGCGAGCGCGAGTTGTTGTTGCCCGACGACGACTTCACCAGCTTCGCAAAGAAGCCCGGCGCCATGCTCTCTCCCGCTCTTCAACAAACTGACTGAACTATACCTCGCGCTGCACACCGAACTCTCAGTTCTCTGCCAGGTACCTCCCAAGTCTGTGCCTTTCCGAATGCACGCACTCCCGCTGTGATTTGAGAAGGGTCCGTGACGCCGCGTCCTGCAGGGCGTAGCCGATGTGAACAGGCACGCACGATCGATCTTGCGCGTCCGCTTCCGAATCCGAAGAGCAAAGTTTAGATGGGAGAGGGTCCGTGCGGTAACAGCGAGGCGGCGGCGGACATGAACGAGGAGGAAGAGAGCTCGAAGCGCAGCACCTCCCACGAGGCAACTATCCACTCTGGCCTCGAGCCTAACGCGACAAGAGTCGGGTGGATCAGAACATCAGCCGCCCTCACATCCGGCGGCCTACCACACCCGCGTGAATCATACGCAGCTCTACCCTGAGGGCCTGACCCAGCTCCAAGCCTCATTTGGGTGAGCGCAGAACGGTGGCGGGCGTTCGTGATGCTCACATGCGCGCCGCCCGCACAGGCACGATACCTTGCACTGCATCATGCTGCGCTGTAAGTGATAATTAATGATAGCTATGTCTCATTGCCAAATTCACCGCCATTCTGTGTCGAGCTCGTCGGCGACCTCGGGTTAGTCGAATGAAATTCGGGTACGTGCTGTCGATAGTACTTGGGATCGACTTCGAAGTGAGCCATGACGTACGTGCGGTGCAGGTGCAACACAGCATGTGAATATTTGACAGAGACGGGTATATACAGTACACCTCAATTGCAAAGCATGGAAGTAGATGCCAGTCTTAAGCAGAGCGTCACAGGAAAACGACGGGTATAGAGACGCATTACGGACCGACGACCTTCGGCAAGTCGGCCACATCCACATCTTCGACCACATCCGGAGTCTCCATCCTCCGCACCGGTACCGTGAAGCGCAGAGGCCGTTTCCCGGGACGCATCAGCACGCACGTCTGTCCGTCTCGCAGGACAAACTTCTCCGCGCCTGGCTGAATATCCTTTTGCTTGATGCCGTGCCCCCGTTCGATCGACCGAAGCTTCCCGGTCATAGGCAAGGAAAGCCAAGGCGTGTCCGGGTCCGGTACGGCCCACAGTTCGTATTCGAAGGGCGAGTTGATGGGTTTCCCCGTAGCAGTGTCGACGAAGTCCAAGCAGTACTCGGCCGCTGACAGAGATCCGGGAAACAGTCTGAACGAGTACTCGGAGTCGGGAATGGGCCGGACGAACACGAACTTTTCGTCGTCGAAGTAGACCGACTCTCCAGGTTTCACCTGTAGCCAGAGGTGAATCAGTGCGACACATAAGGTGATACGTGAAACATACTCCAGTGGGCTCGATGTGCCTGTCCATAAGCTTCTTCGCGCAATCCATGATGTATTCGTAACCGTACGCCTGAACATTGACTGCGAGATCCTTGTCAAGGGCCGCGTAGATCTCCGCGGGGGTGCCTTTGAAGCGTTTGCTGGAGAGCCGTTCAAGATCGTAGTCACTGCGAGGCTCGACCCCAGGATACATTTTGCGGACTTTTTCGATGCAAAGTTTGCGGTATTGAACAGCTCCGTGGGCGGGTCCTGGAGAATGCGTGGAAGAGAGACCTGGCGGCGGTGGCAAGCTAGGCGGCGCAGTGATTTTCTTAGTCTTGACGGTACGCTTTCGAGGTCTCTTTGCGTCATCGTATGGCTGTCGCGCCTTCTCAGGCTATAAGGTGGAAGTTACTGGAGCTATGATCATATACATTTCGCTAGTGAAGAGACTAACCTCGCGTGCAGATTTGGTCTTCATTCCTCGATGAAGCGTGATTCCACACCAGCAGACTACGTGCTGGTCTGATCTTGGTAACACGCTATGCAGCGTAATGAGGAGGCTGGGAGGGCACCGGTGACTGTGGTGGATGGCGGCTTGCCAAAAGTCACGACGGCTCTTGCCCGTGTCTTAAACCGGACTATCGGCAACTGCCGGTCCACTAGCCACAGGCCCACAGCTAGCCACTGCCAGTTTCGTTCGAGGCTGGCACAACAACTGCGAAGGAATCTCTTCAGTTGACGGCCGCCCTGTGCGGTATATATCCCCTTGCAAAACGAGAGCAACGTAGCATTTAAATCAGGTACATTCGAGACACCCAAGCGTCTCTTATTAGAAGTGCCTACTCCGGGCATCCGGGCGGCGGCCGCGGATGTCTACAAACCAGCGAAGGAGAAGAAACGAACTACTCGACGACCCTAGGCAGGTCGACCACATCAACATCTTCGACTACATCGCTCTCGACTTTCCGCAATGGTACCGTGAAACGGAGGGGTCGCTTCCCCGGACGCATCAGCACGCACGTTTGTCCGTCCCGCAAGATGAACTTCTCTGCACCGGGCAAGATATCTTTCTGCTTGAAGCCGAATGTATGCTCGGCCGACCGGAGCTTGCCGGCGGCAGGTATTGAAAGCCACGGCGCATCCGGGTCAGGTACGCCCCAGAGCTCGAATTCGAAGGGCGAGTTGACAGGCTTCCCAGCCGCGTCAACGAAGTCCAGGCAGTACTCGGCGGCGGACAGCGAGCCAGGAAACAGCCTGAGCGAGTACTTGGAGTCGGGGATTGGCCGTACGAACACGAACTTGTCGTCGTTGAAGTAGGCTGATTTTCCAGGTTTGATCTGCAGCCAGAAGTGTATGGATACCTCGCCAATGCAAAAGACGAAACGTCATGAACATACCCCGGTAGGCTCGACACACGTGTCCAAGAGCTTTGTGGCTTCCTCGCAGACACCTTCGTAACCGATGGATCCGACGTTCATCGCGAGGTCTTCGTCCAGTGCCGCGTATATCTCTGCGTGGGTGCCCTTGTAAGTTTTGGTCGAGAGTTGTACAAGATCGAAATCGCAGCGAGGCTCGAGACCAGCGTATTTTTTGCGGACTTTCTCGACGCATAGCTTGCGGAATTCCACGGCTCCGGGGGCAGGAGCTTGCTGCGTGGAAGAGGAGTTTGACGATGACGAAATTGATGACAAGCTGGGTGGCGCGACGAGTTTCTGCGTCTTGGTCGTACGTTGTCTAGGTCTCTTGGCGTCGTTATACGGCTTTTGTGTCTTCGCAGGCTTTGGGAAGTCATTACCAGTGCTAACATGCTTGACAACATAAGGGACAAACCTCGGCGCGGGTAGGTTTGGTCTTCATGTTTTGACCAACAACGGTTGCGCGTTGTTCTGCTACTTATAACACGTTACTCACGCTTGTTGTGTGAAGACGGAAATTGGGGAGTATCTGGTAGTAGACGAAGGGGAGGACGTGAGGAATGCGGCTCTCACTTTAAGTCACCGGCAATTGCCGGACTGCTAGCCACCCTTCGTGATGTAGCGTTCTGAGACCAGTCTGAGACTTATCCCCAACCACGAAGGACCGCCGACGACACCCTCAACCGAGCTTGGTCGACCCGATTGTCGACATCAGCATTAAGCGGGTAAGGAGAATACTTCGGCTTCGACCACTCTTCGAGATTTCTGTTGCAAGCAGAGCAAACTTCCCGCTAGCTTGAGCCTCGCACTTCTCGAACGACTCAGTACGCGTACATATCATCTCGGAGTCGTATACCGTTTATAAAGAACGTCAAACAGGCGATATAAACGTGCGTGTCTCGTGCAAAACAGACTACTAGATGGCTGACAACTTATGATCCTCAGACTGACGGCGTCGGATTCAGACTCGCAGTGTGCTCCGGGGTCGCTTGTGCCATCTGCGAACACAAGCATCCTTGTTCGAAAGGCCTGCTAGTGGTATCAGATTGACCGCTCATCTCAAACATGAAGACTCAGCCCGCGCGCAAAGTTCGTACCTTCAACTAGGCATGTATACGCTGCGACCGGTTATGCTGACTTGTTATAGCCCGCGAAAGGACAGCAGCCTTACAGCGATGTTCAGAACAAGCGTACAAAGAAACTTCGTAGCAAGGCTACGCCGCCCACTCCACCGAACATCTCGCCGAGTTCCTCAAAGCCTGGTCTCGGTACCGGCGGGGTGATGTTCCGCAACCTGTGCATCGAGAAGATCCGCAAAGATTATCCCGGGATCAAGCCTCGCACTGACTATGATCTCTCCGCGTTGTCAGAAAGACAATTCAAGGGCTCCCCAGCCGAAATTTATGCACAGTTGGACGAGGAACTCACCATAGACGCCGAGGCATGCGGCTACGAGTTCATCATGGAGGCTGCCACCGCGTATATGGACAGCTATGTCGAGCCAACTGGGGTACGTGCATTGAATCGTCACTCTTTGTCTCTCACACGCTTGCTGAAACTGGCTGCAGGTCAAGCCTGGATACTCCGCCTATTTCGACGACGAGAAGTTCGTGTTTGTCCGCCCAATTCCCGACTCCAAGTACTCCATGCGATTGTTCCCTGGGTCGATCTCCGCCGCGGAATATTGCCTGGACTTCGTCGACTCCGCGACGGGGGAGCCCGTCAACTCTCCCTTCGAGTTTGAACTCTGGGGCCTACCGAACCCAGACATGCCGTGGCTGTCCTTTCCGATATGCGGGCAGCTGCGGTCGATCGAGCGTGCGCACGGCATCAATCAGAAAGATATCTTGCCGGGTGCAGAGAAGTTCGTCCTTCGGGATGGGCAGACTTGTGCCCTGGTGCGTCCGGGAAAGCGGTCTCTCCGCTTTACGGTGCCCGTGCGGAAGATAGAGGCTCCAGCCGTAGTCGACGATATGGAGGTAGTCGACCTGCCACAGTTCGTTGGCCCGTGATTTGTATGCGCAATCGATTTGCTTTATACCTCCCCTTGGATCCCTCAGTGAGGCTCATGACCGCACATACCCGGTGACAGTAAAATCACGACAACCGACAGACACATGCACACCCGCGTCATTGGCAATGTATGCATACCCAACCTTCGGTGTCCGAATATGTCTGATTCCAAAGAAAATGCGCTACCGTGTTTGTGACCCTTCGGTCTTGGAGGGATATTCCATCAGCGTGTTTCCTTGCGCCACCATCTTACTAGCCCCAGCTTGTCTTGTATGGCCTTGTCTTTCGCGATCTGAGCGACGGGAAAAGTATTATCGTATGTGACCCGGGCCCTCCACAAACTTGCAGTATCCACGCCCATGCTTGCCTTACCGGTACCCCCCAGCGAGACATGCATTCAATTGCTGAGTGCCATCTGGGCCTTGTTCAAGTGTCTCACTCTCCGTAATCTGAGCACCGGTACTATGATGCGAGCCGATTGTGACCCGGGGTATACTTACACCCACAACAGTGATGTCTCCGGTCCGATTCGGCACTTTCATGCAGCGCACCTAGCATGAGTACAACATGTTATTATTTGGTACATGTTGTACTTGCTGTGAGCGAGCGTGCGAACTCGCCTTGTTACTATTTGGGTTACTTTTGTATTCCAGGACCCTTCGGTGTAATCCGCAACAGGCCACTCCGAGTACTTATGCTCAAGCGCAAGATATTCGGCGGCGATGCACTTGCGGACGCGCTCGAAGTCCGGCTCAGGTCTCGCTTCCTCTTGCACGCTTGGTCCTTCTACAGAACCCTCCTCCGATCCTGTTCAGCACATCCCCAGGAGTACCATCTGGTGATGGCTTCGAGAGCCCACTGGCAGAATGCACGCTCGTCGGCAGATGAATCACAACCTCGTACCGCAGAAACATCTCGGAGGCCGCCTACTTCTCTCAGGCTCGCATCTACCAGTGAAAACCATGCACCCAGCGGCGGAGGAGTCGGGCCCGGGGGCCGATTCCCAACAACGGTGCCGGCCTTCATGCCTATGACACCGCCAGCAAACCGTCTGATAGGCAAGGCATCTGAGAATATGAAGCATTCCTCGCGTGTTAGTGCTCAGGCAACGCAGGGCGGGAAGACTCAGAGGCGTTCCAATGCCACATCGGCCGGTTCTCTGGTCGGGGGCGTGATCGCTCCCATAGGCGCCCAGCGCCACATCAGCTTCATGCCGACGCCGCCGACAGCAGGTCCCAGTACTGAACAATCGAGACAAGCCCGTGAAAAGGTATATTACTGTGCACTTGTTTTCAGAGCGACTTGAATGCTGATGATAGGTGTATTCCAGATTAATCCCATTGCCCCTCAGGCTCCCGGGCCACTATACAAGCGGATTCATAGCCGACGACATGATGCGGAGAAAGCAGCGATGTCCGCCTGGTCCGACTGTGCCAATGTCGTCAAGGACCACTACGAAGGGACTTTGATCCGATGGAAGGAGGAGATCGACACGCTCCTTGTTTACGTGCGTACTTCATTCCGCTGTTCGATACTTTGCACGCTGACGCACTGCTCGCTCTTCAGGCGGGTCTCTTCTCTGCGGTCCTGACTGCGTTCACGGTGGAGACATATGTTCTACTCCAACCGAGCCCGCCGGATATGACGAATGCGCTACTTGCGCAAATGTCCGCCCAGCTCAACAGCTTCACGGTCAACCCAACCTTCGTCAACTCTACGCAGCCGTTCGTCGCCACCCAATTCCAATCCGCCTTCCGTGCCACCCTGCTTGCCGTGTGGATCAATACCTTGTGGTTCTCGAGTCTCATCTGCAGCCTCACCGCGGCATCCATCGGGATGATGGTGAAGCAATGGCTCCACGAGAACGAACTCGGCCTGTTCGGGACATCGCGCGACATCACACGCCTGCGGCAGTACCGCTACGAAGCCCTCAGCAAATGGCACGTGGGCACCATCGTCGCGCTCCTCCCCATTCTCCTGCAGCTTGCATCGGCGCTATTCCTGGCCGGGTTGCTCGTGCTACTTTGGTCACTGCATCAAATTGTGGCGGCTGTCGCGTCCGCGTTCGTATGCGCTCTACTGGTGTTCACCGTCATCACCGTCCTCGCCCCTGCCTTCGCTCCCGATTGTGCCTACCGATCTCCGCAGGCGCTCGCCTTCGTCTTCGTTGTGCGGACCATTCATCGCACTCTATGGACGCTCTTCCTAGCCGTCGCCTTTGTCCTGCGATGGCGATCTTCCAAAGCCACGAAGATCGTTGACGGCGTCCGGGATCAGGTGGTCTACCTACGATGGGCGGGGATAGAACGACCGATTGTTCAAAAACAGCAACACAACCTCGACCAGCAGGCACTCCTCGCGGCCAACGCATTGGTATTGGACGACTCGGACGAATTCACCAACAAGGTCCTCCGGCGCTGCATGCGCACTCTGCCTTCGCGGTATGGCCACCGATGTCTCAAGGCGATGTGCGGGGACGCAGCTCCCCAGCCAGGCCCCGAGCACCGAAGCGTTTCGGCGTTCAGCTGCAAGGCTGTGTCCCTCTCGCTAGAGGTGATTGAGTCGCATCTCGATGGCTTCGATGATCAAAACAAGCTCGCGCAGGCACCCATCGAGACATTGGTGGCGGACCTCAGGCAACGACTCAAGCCGGAGCACACGTACATCGACGTCAAGGTGTCGGCGCAGCTCTACCACACGCTCGCTAGGCTGTTGAATACGTGTACGAAGCACACCAAGTACACGGTCGATGTGTTGCCTATAATCGACGACCTCTCGCATCGAAGGTGGGAGTTTCCCAGGCACCACCACTCGATCAGCTGCGGAAACACCGCGCAAGCAGGTCAGTGATAAGAGGCTCACAACAACGCTCATGTGATGGATGCTCAATGTGCTACTGGCAGTCACGAAGGCACTGGAGGGGCTCTTGTCCCGTGCAACATCCTTACACCTCAAAATCGACATGCATTATCGGCTCATCAAATTCCTCGCCATATGCCACCTCCGCCCTGGCTTCTGCCACCACGACGTCCAATTTGTACAGAAGAAGCTGCTGGAGCAGCTGTACAACTTCAGCGACTTGATCAACACCCTTGGCCAGGCACACTACAATGGCAACCTCCCGGGCGCCAACAACTGGAACCTGCAACACCTCCCGGACTTCTACCATCACTTGCACTCACTCATGAACCTCATCAGCTTCGTCACAGCGCTTCATGAGACATTTCCAGAAGCTGAAGGGCTGATACGACAATTGGCGATACACTTGAGCTCCGACGAGGTGCTGTTGCGCATCGAGTCCGACGCGGACATGGTCGGGCAGGTTAGGGCTGTGGTGGACGAGCTGTATCGTGTTATTAACTGTTATTAACGTCCCGTCGGAGGTCTTAGTGGTTCCGGATAATATCAACTCATCGCGCTTTTAATATTCAGGTACTATCAGGTACCTAGAGTTTGGACGGGACCCAGAGTTCGGACATTCCGACAATAGCATCCCTTCCAGATATCCGATAGTCTTGAAAACTCACACACTCATACATTTACATCGGGTCTACTACCTCCAAAAATTCTGGAGAGTTTGCACGCGGGGAAGGGTCCGATCTTGGAAGGACAACGTAGGGAGGTCCGGTGTTTCCACATGTGAACCTCGGCGCTCTTCCGCAACAACCAGCGCTGCCTGTGAAATTCGCTGGGGGTATACATTATGAATGAGAGTGTATAGTGCACATTTTTCCGGTGTTCTCCGGCTTGTTGTAGAAGGAGTAGCTGAGTAGTTGAGTAGGAGGAGGTACAGAGTGTGACAACCGCGCCTCGGCTACTGAATGTGTTCCGACTCCGACGTATGCGATGGGTCTCAGACGGTGG
>MNAD01001363.1:0-17346 GCA_001895945.1 Trametes pubescens | reverse complement strand
CATCATGTAGCATGCAAATCTGATTCAGCTTGCCAATACCGACCGCTACCAACCCCGCAGGCAATGCGGCGATGTGAAAACTAGCTATATTGACCGTGTGTATGTGTATTCATTGTGCCTAGAGTGACTATAATTTTTGGCGCCAACTCGAGCAATTCTCAATGTGGAGGGGGTTTTCCGAGCCAGTCCTTAAGCTTGAGCCTTGGCTTTGCATCGTTGGGTGAATCCATCTGGATGTCCCACAGAGGTCGATTGACCGCACCCTTACGTGCGCTCTTATACTGAAGCACTTGGAATGCCGTGTCTAGTGACCTTCATGGCCCGTTTACCCCACACCATACAAATCAGCGAGGGACTCGGAGGGAGCCAAGAGATTTGCGCGAACCTTGGAGGTTTCCGCACCGCGCAGACAATGCAAAACATTCGTGTGCAATACACCACACTATTTTAAGACTATGTGATGTTTTAACGGTAGGACCAGCTTAGGAATAGGGCTAGTGTTCGACGAAAGGCCGGACGCGTCGCGCGCGCGACGCGTCAAGTGTGCCTGTGTATAGATCTCGACGCGTCGTCGGAGATCAATTGGCTGCTGACAAATAATGATACGGGACCCTCCTCCAAGCATGCCTCAAACGAATGCAGACTACGACGCCATAGGCATCGTGTTTTCTCTCGAGCTTGGCTGGTACGTTGGCGTGCAACGAATACCGGTGATCGTAGGCTTTTGATACTGATGGGCACATGCAGTGAATGGGGTGATACAACCAAATTGACGCGAGCGCCGTTCGCCCAGGTTTGACCTGGACAGTTGCTGCAAATGCTTCCGGGCCAGTGCCGCTGCGACATCCTACGCAACTATGCAAACGGTCACTGAAATAGGACCTCGGTCAAACAGGGGTGTGCGGCCGGAGAGCCTTCCCACTTGGTCGGCCAGCGGCCGGCGGGACGAAGTAGGCTCGCGCCTACTCGGATCGCAATGGGATCCACTCCGGCTTGCGGCAGGCTCACTTTATACATTCCACTCAGAAGGTATGTGGTAGGGAGCGTTATGCATGACCGTACATGGAAAGGCTGTGAAACAAGCTTTCGACGACTTCCCCTAGACTCCCGCGAGCGGCATATTCGCAATGCAAGCGGCACCTCTTCGTTCCCATTGGGGGCAGGGACCGAAAGTGACCTCATAGACTGAGATCATGTTTTCGTGTCATACGCCCCCAAACGAGCTCCTCCATGACAGCCTTGGCTTTATAGGATGGCGGCCGGAGCGCGCCTGGAGCTGTGTCGTAACCTCGTGGTGCGCTCTTGTCACCTTGGGATTTACCGTGTCTGAGGCTCATCCGTGGCGTCAGAGTTCGACCAACACTACTGCGATCATGTGCTCCATGGCGCATGAATACACCCGGTATCAAGCGCATATATGGTGCCATGAGAAGAGGCCGACTTCTTGAACCACTCCCGGACACTGAACGCTACTCTGAGCCACCTCAATGCGTCTAGCTCAAGCTTCAAGGCCGGAATGCTTTGAAAGCGGCCGCCAGGGTCTACGGACGCCTTCGTTCCAAAGCCGCAGCATTGGCGTGAAGGTGTCTTCGTCCCGTCGGGGCATGAATAGCTCCCGGGCCCTTCGTACTACCGCCCTTCATCGGGATTTTGTGTGGCACTCCCAAACATAGAAGGTTACACTAACGCGCTACACTCGATATCCTCCGAGGTAGATACGCCTGCGTGGGCACCACGCATATGCGTCTGAGGTTGGCTGCGAACATGGCCTAGGCGCGCCGGCGCGGTGATGCGAAATGCGAAAAAGTCGCGATGGCGTGACATTGCTCGCCAACGGTGCATGGCATCAATGGTGCGGTCGCACGGCCGAGGGTGGTTTCGTGTGTCACAAAGCGGTGTATTTCGGGAGCACGATGTCCTCAGGCCTCAAACGCCGCCGAGGCACACCGCCCTCGTGTGCAATTTCCGGTGAGCAGATCCTGCTTATACGTTGCCAATTGATTGCCCGGCGCGCTGCTATGGTCGTCGGAAATGTCACTGCCCATTTGCAATCGAGGGGCCAGACGCCGCCAGGAGTATTTGGCGGACCGCGGCGAGATGGTTGCACGTTCCCTCCTTCCCCCCCAACCAACCCAGGGCTTCTTCTCTCTCTTCGCTCTACTTCCTCTTGTTGTATTAACTTTAGGGCGACCGTTCTTCCGTAAACCATCAACACATACCCGCCTTCGGATCCGCAATAACTATTACACTTAAGCGTCGCCCCAGAGCCGACGCGTATAATGGCTTCCCCGATGCGGATCATGCTCGAGGAGAAGTGCGTGCTTCCCTGTATCACGCCACTCACGCCGTTGACGGGTCCAACCGCCCTTTCTCTTTGCCTGCAGCCTCTCCACATCGTCCTTCATCCAGGACGCCAAGCCCCCTCCCGGCCTCGTTGGCTCGAGTAACAATCTAGCGCCCGAGCGTCCGATGGAGCTCGTGGACCTCAGGCGTATAAGCGTCCAAACCCGCGTCTCCGTAGTACCCATGGCCAGCACGTCCATTCACGACATCCAACCGACTCCGAAGGGCAAGCGAGGCTTAACATTCTGGCTGGTATTCGCCTCCAACCTCCTAGTGGAGATGTTGTCTGCGTTAGACCTGGTAAGTCCGCTTGCACATATGATGTCCCTTTGGCGCTAGAGCTGATGCTGGTCTCAGACGGCTGTCTCCACCGCTCTACCAACGATCGTGCAGCGTTTGAATGGAAACGATTTCATCTGGGCCGGTGGTGCATACACGATCGCCTCAACCGCCGTGCTGCCTCTCGTCGGCGGTCTGGTATCTGGCTTCGGGCGCAAATATGTCCTCATCGTCTTCGTCACCTTCTTCGCAGTCGGATCCGTGATCTGCGGAGCTGCACAGAATATGACTATGCTCATTGCTGGTCGAGGTCAGTCATGTAGCGACCATATCCCTCGGCGGGGCGAGCTCACATCCCTTTACAGCGATCCAAGGTATCGGCAGCGGCGGGAGCTTGTCCGTCACCGAGATCATTTTCGCCGATATGGTACCGCTGCCCGAACGAGGCAAATTCCAGGGCATCGCCGCCGCGTACGTTATGTTACGCTCATCACACGCCTCTGACTCCCGCTGACTATCCCCGCAGTGTTTGGGCACTGGCATGGTACGTAGTCGCGCCCAGAACCGCCTCTTGTCGTCGCTGTCACCGGCTGACGCGCAGCTCGCAGCGCCATCGGGCCGCCCATCGGAGGCGCTCTCGCCGGCTCCGGTGCATGGCGCTGGCTTTTCTACATGAACATCCCGCTGTGCGCGCTCGCGACCGCTGCGATCCTCTTCTGCCTCCCGAACATCGTTCCGAAGGGGAGCGCGCGGAAGAAGATCGCTGAGATGGACTGGATGTGAGTGCCTTACCGCTGCAGCGCGCTCCGCCGTGACCGCATGCTGACTGCGGTACCTCGCGCGCCTAGCGGAAACGCTGTCATCGTCACGAGCACGATCCTGGTGTTCCTTGGACTGACATGGGGCGGCCTGCGTTTCCCGTGGATCTCGGCCGAAGTGCTCATCACGCTCATCTTGGGCGTGATTGGCATCACTGTGTTCTTCGTCATCGAGAAGGTCTGGCTGCACGGCCAAACTGTGAGTTATAGTCTCGCGTCTTCATGCGGCGATAGAGCTGACTTGTTTGATAGGTTCCTGAATTCTTCTTCACGAACCGGACTACTCTCAGCGGGTACGTGAATTTCTGAAATACAGCGGTATCATGGCTCTAACGACTTACAGATATCTTGGAACGTTCTTCCATGGCGTTGTCTCTCTGACTGCTGTTTGTGAGTACTCGCAGCCTCTATACTTTCGGGGCATGCCTCTGACCCTCATCAGACTATCTGCCTATTTATCTGCAAGCCTCGAAGGAGGCAAGCGCGCTCCGTTCCGGCATAGAAATGTTCGGTCTCTCTTTCACGATCCCAATCTTCGCCATCGTCGCGGGCGTCAGTGTCGAGATCATCCACATCTACCGCCCACAGAACTACGTCGGCTGGTTGTTCAGTATCGTTGGATTCGTCCTGCTATCACTCCTGAACGAGAAGAGCAGCGCGGCGACGTACATCGGCTTCCAGATCCCCCTCGGCGTTGGCCTCGGCATTCTGTGGATCAGCACGCAGTTCCCCATCCTCGCGCCGCTCCCGGTCTCGAATAGCGCATACGCCCTAGCGTTCTTCGTCTTCGTCCGCAATTTCGCACAGGTGAGCATCTTATTCCAGGCAGCCCCTCGTGCACGCTAACAGGAAGCAGAGTTGGGGCATCGTCGTCGGCGGTGCGATCCTGCAGAACGTGCTGACGGAGAAGCTGCCCAAGTCGCTCACGGACACGCTCCCGAAGGACCAGGAATACGCGTACCAGCTCATCCCAACGATCCCAGGCATGCTCGAGCCGCAGAAGGGCGAGGTGCGCGCGGCGTTCGCGGACGGCACGAAGCTGATCTGGCAAGTCATGATCGGGCTGTCCGTCGCGGGGCTGCTGACGTGCCTGCTCATGCGCGAGGAGGAGATGAAGACGGAGATGGACGAGACGTGGGCCGTCGTCGACAAGGTGAAGAAGGTCAGCGACGACGACGAGGAGCACGCTTGAGCGCCCGTTCTGGCGAGCACACGATGCATGGTACTGTTGTGCATATGTAATCTACTATATTACTGGACGCTATTATATTGCGACGAATAATGTCAAGTCCTGCGGCTGGTCGTGGCGACAGATGACAGAACAATGTAACACTGTCTTTACTTGGAGATGCAATGTGCGCGACTCAAGAGCTTTCCGGGCCTCCGACACGGATCAAAATATTCGGAGCGCCCGTGCCTCAGCGTCATCCTCGGAAAGTTCGCCTCGAACCGACCTGCGACGCGAACGCGTCGCTGTCTCTCTTCTCGACGCCCACCATGCCCTGCTAAGTCCTAGACGTCTTTCTCTGACCGAGACATGCCTCCTGGTCCAGCGTACACGTGGCTATGCATCGCCAACTCGGTCTGCAACATCCTCTCGCATGCCGCACACATTCGCGCATCTCAGCTCTCGCGGGCGCGGCAAGCAATATGCGAAACGGAAGTACTCACACGAAGACGAGAGAGAGACGAGTCGTATCCGTACGAAGGCGCTGGGGCGACATCTTTCCAAGGTCCTCAACTTCAGCCACCCGTGCAGAGCTCTCCTCGTAGCAAGTTGAAGGAATCCCGCAACAGTCCTCCAGAGACACTGGGGAGCAGACCTCATGGCGGGGATGTAGCAGGTTATACGGCTGAAGCAGTACGTTGAGTCATTCGTGCTGCTAGGGTCACTCACAGAGCGTGTAGTAGGCCGTTCGTCTAAGTCCAAGTCCTCTTGAGTCTAAGCCGCCTCCATCTGTCGTAGTGCGGATGGACGCGATAGAGAGGTCTTCGCGTTCAATGCAGAGTGTGCCCGTAACCGCACCGTGCGAGGCGACAGTATCTGCAGACCTACCGAAGATTCACCAGAGCGTGCAAGCTACATCAGTGGAAAGCTATGCTTCGCCAACACCATCGCCAGCAGAGAAGAGAGAAGCACCATCCATTGAGGATGTGTCTGTGAGTACAGGTGTTCCCGGCCCTGGGGAAGTACGTTGAATCATGCGCCTGAAACCCCTCAGACATACTAACATCTTCCCATGTTCAGCGAGTATCTCTTGAACAACCACGCAACCGGAACCTGCAGTCTTCCAAAGTGCCGTCATCACGGATAGGGCGTCTGTTCCACTACGGAGGTGAGTGTACCCGGACCATCATCTAGTCAGATGCGGTGACCTAAACGTGCTGGGTGTCATAGGTCTCGCAGCGTCACTAGGTTATGGCGCGGCATCTGAGATCCTTCGTCGTACGACAAGCGGGGCGGATGAGCACGCGTCATCCTCGCTCATGCTCACCGAGGGAAACATCAAACGGCTCGTGTCAAAGCTCACCCAGATGCGAGGCGCAGCACTCAAATTGGGGCAATTCATGAGCATTCAAGGTCTGCCCAGGGCATACATCTGCCGTTATCACGCCACTGACGGACCGCGCTCTGTAAGACAGTCATGTACTCCCACCGGAGATCGAGGATATCTTCCGCCGGGTGCAGGACAGCGCGCATTACATGCCCGACTGGCAAATGGAGGTAGGTCCTTTGCCCTCCGCTGCCCGGAAGCAATCTCACACTGTAACGCGTAGCAAGTGATGCGGGACGCCCTCGGGCCGTCCTGGATGGACACCTTCGAGTCGTTCGACCGCCTTCCCTTTGCAGCGGCCTCCATTGGGCAGGTGCATTCTGCTGTCTTGAAAGCCTCTGCCTCCCCGACTGGCGCGCCCGCGCGCGTCGCCGTCAAGGTGCAGTTCCCGAACATCGTGAACTCGATCGCAAGCGACCTCGGGTACGTGAAGATGCTGCTCACCGCGGGCAAGCTCCTTCCGCGGGGGCTCTTCCTCGACCGCACGATCCAGGTCATGAAGGAGGAGCTCGCGGACGAGTGCGACTACGCGCGCGAGGCGGGCTTCGTGCGTCGCTTTGGGCAGGCGGATCACCTCGGGGCCGACCCGCGCTTCACGGTGCCATGGGTCTGGGAGGGCAGCACGGAACGCGTGCTCGTCATGGAGCACGTCGACGGCGTGAGCGTGGGCGGGGCTGTGATCGATCGCCTCTCGCAGCGCGATAGGAACGACGTGAGCGTGCACATGTGCGGTTTGCAGGGATCGCGCTGACATGGAGCGCCGTACAGATCGCGGCGCGTATCATCGAGCTCTGTCTGCGCGAGTTGTTCGTATTCAGGGTGATGCAGACCGACCCGAACTGGACAAACTTTCTCTGGAACCCGCATACGCGCAAGGTGGGCGCTCGTCTCATCTCGGTCGGGATGTTGACGTTTACTCTCGATCTAGGTCGAGCTGGTCGACTTCGGGGCCACGCGCGAGTACTCAAAGGAATTCATCGACAACTGGCTACACCTCCTCTCCGCCGCCGTCGCCGAAGATCGCGACGCGTGCGTCGAATGGAGCCTGAAGCTGGGCTACCTCACCGGCCAGGAGAACGAGGTGCGCCTTCGTTCTGCCCGCCGTCCCATACACATCGCACGACTCGCTGACTGGCTGCGCAACGCCACTTAGATCATGCTCGACGCGCACGTCAAGTCCATGGTGCTGCTCGGCACGCCGTTCAAGGCGACCACCCCGCAGCCGTTCACGTTTGGGCCCGGGTCCGCCTGGGCAGACATCACGGCGGAGATCAGGGCGCAGATCCCGGTCATGCTCCAGCACCGGCTCACGCCGCCGCCACGGGAGACGTACAGCTTGAACAGGTGCGTGCTAGGCGTTGTGCTGCAAGAGATCGAGATCGCGGCAAGTGGCTGACGAATGGGCGCAGGAAACTGAGCGGCGCATTCTTGCTCGCGTCGAGGCTGGGCGCGGAGGTGGATTGCAGGAAGCTGTGGACGGGCGTGGTGGACGGTTATCGGTACGATTGATATTATATTTTAGTATACTGCCCCCGCTGTGCTGTAGGATTGGCGTAATAACACGTACACTGCCCCGCTTCATCAGCACTCTATCGAGTAAAATGTTGTACCACGACCGTTGGTCTGGCTTCTCTGTGCGGGACCCAGAGTCGATGATATATGTGTCTATGTGCCGTGGCAGGTTTGTTTGCATTACGAGAGACCTCAGCGGCATGCGTCGCGGAAAACACATACACAGCTACAGGACTTTGTATGTGCGACTAGGTAGGGTAGTGCGCTGTTGAAAGTATACTGAATTACACTACAGTGTAGAGGGGTGGCGGGTGTTGAACCTCGATGTCGTCTACAAAAATCCATCCGTGTCCCAACATCATGAGTCGTGAGATCGTTCAAAGTTCCTTCCTGGACTCTGCCTGCGCAGCAGCCCGCTTTGAATAGATCGCGTCCGTGAATGGTCTGGAAAGCGCATGGAGATTAGTGTGGGCAGCGCGAAACTGAACGCGCGATTGACGTACCCCTCAAACCGGAGCGCGATCAAGTACACAATGTACACGTACGCCGTGACAAACAGTCCAGCGGGGCGCTCGAACCTGGTACGACGCGAGCGTTACGTCAACATGCTGCACGCACACGCGGAGCAAGACGGGCACTCACCAGAGGGCGGTCGCGGCAAACGACATCGTACTCCCGACGTACATCGGGTCGCGCAGGACGTTGAACGGGAAACCCTCGACACGGTGGTCCATCAGGATCCCGAAGTAGTCGCCCAGGAAGGTCCCAGTGACCCCGAGTGCCCAGGTGGAGGTCACGACGAAGATCTGCCCGAGGCCGAAGAGCACGGCGGGGACGAGTGTGTCCAGCGGCGCGGGTAGCAGCTTCGCCTGAGGCTGTTCTAGTAATGCGCGATGATATCTGCGCGGATGCGTGAGTAGCTATGACGGGACAACGCAATGTGGTAGATGGGCGTACAGCGAGTCGCGCAGCATGCCCGCGGAGAAGATGCACAACGCGAGGAAGTAGCAGCCATACCGCGCGTTCCCTCCAAATATGCGCGTTATCGTCTTGTTCCGGTACTCTACGCGCGGGAGGGTGCGGCGGTCAGTGTGAGCTCGAAGAGAAAGAGGGACGGCCGTGTCAGGGACACACCATTGCGTGCGACGATGTTCCACGCGGTGGGGTTGAACGCGATTGACACGACGCATGCGATCAGGGAGGGTTTGGAGAGGTCGATGAGGGTCGTGAGCGAGCTCGCCATATTTTGGGTCGTGGACAACGTCGTGAGCGATGAGCAGCAAGCCGCCACCTCAAGCCTCGGGAGTTTTGGGGTATTATTCACGTGTCTGCGGCCATATAGGCGCCTGTTGGGGATGCCTTAGGCGCCGAACGGCACTTCGAAGTTGATCTCAGCCAATCAGGTACTACATCTGACGAGCCTCACCTCCGAGGTCGCGCCCACCTTGCTCTTGTCTGCTCTCTGCTACACCTCCGCTTTGTTCATCAGAGTCATCTCAGATGCCATCATCCAACATATCTCACTCGCGCAGCAAGTTGGTTGAATATCTCGCTTGAAAGGCACACTGGCATAACAAACAACACCCCTCTATCACGTACGGTTTTCCGTCACCGTCAACCTCAATTCTGGAGTGTCTGCCAGGAGACTTTGTATAGACTAAGCAAGCGCCACTCCTATATTTACCAAGCCCCATGAGCAGTATTGTCGTGCACGAGCTGCGCGGCGGGATCATCTGGTGTGCTTTACTCAGACTTCGCAAGCTACGACATGTGACCCTCTCCATGACACGAACAGGCAGTGCTTCCCCGCTCACACCCCTAGGGAGGCCTATATAAGGAGGGCGGTCAGGCGACGGACTTTATAGCTGCACTCCCTCGCTCCATAGATAACGCTTGAAGCTTTCCCGGAGCTGACAATTTGTGAGCACGGTTCAACAAGGGGCTCTTGACCAACCTTCGTACTTTCAAGGCTGCTCGCACGACAATACGCCCTATCTGCTAACGGGTGATCGAAACTCCACCATGCTCTCGAACTCCCGCCTCTTGCAGGAAGTTTGGCTAGATACAAACGAAACCCTCTCGGACGAAACGGAGACCTCATCCTCGAAACGGGACTCGGAACTCTGGTTCGAAGATGGCAACCTCATACTCTGCGCCGGCGACGTACAGTTCAAAGTCTACAGAGGCCCTCTTATTGCCCATTCTCTGGTCTTCAGGGACATGCTGTCTCTACCGCAACCTCCAGCAGCCGACCGCTCTAGCAGCGAGCACTTCTGTCCGGTCATTCCACTGCACGACTCCCCCGACGACCTGAGACACGCCCTGCGCGTCTTCGTGCCGGGATCCTCGCTACGGTCGGTCGTTTGACTTTGCACTCGCGCGAGCTCCTCCTCACGAGCGGCGAACAGCGCGGGTGCCCTTGAGCCGTCGTTCGAGGAAGCTTCCGCCTGCATCCGCATTGGCCACAAGTACCAGATCGACGAGCTCGTCCAGCGCAACCTTGCATTCCTCCACAAGATCTACCCAGCAGATTTCGACTCTTACCTCCTCGCCCGCCGCACCCGCCCATCCACCATATCGCGCGTACACGCCATTGGCGTCGTCAACCTTGCGCGGCTCGCGAACGTCCCCGCCCTCCTCCCCGCCGCGCTGATGGAGTGCTGCACGCTCGGCGCGGACCTCGTGCACGGGCTCGCGCGTGCGGACGGCACGCGCGAGACCCTCTCCCCGGAGGACCTCGGACGCTGCTTCGTCGGGCGGGCGCGCATGGCGCAAGCGAGCGCGCGGATCGCGCACCAGATGTTCCGCCAGAGCGTCGCGCGCGGGTGCCGCCACCCGGCGTGCTGCCTGCGCGTGCTGCAGCGGCTGCTGAACGAGCTGGGCGACGCGCGCATCGAGCTCGTGTCGAACCTGGACTGGTGCGCGCCGTGGGCGGGGTACGTGGACGACAAGGACGAGGAGCGCGAGCTGTGCGCGAAGTGCTACCGGATGCTGGAGGAGGAGCGGCCGCGGCAGCTGCAGCGCGAGGTGTGGCAGGTGCTGCCGACGATGATGGGTGTTGCGCCGCCGGAGGATTGGGGAGAGAAGCCCAAGAGCGAGCCTTCAGCTTGATAGTGCGTACGATTGATCTTTTTCTGGACGTCGTCACTGAAGATGTGAGATAGCTGTCTTCGTTGCTATCGAGACACAATGTACACTAAACCTGGACTGTGTTCTGCTACAAGGATGTATACCCGCTATTGTACAGTAGAGATGTTGTACAACACTGATTCTCAAGCAATGTATTCGTACGCAACCCAAGAAATGAAACCTGCTACGCCACATCAACATCAGTATGCGCGGTTGTACAAGCAAGATTGGCACTCACCCACACGCCCGTCGATGTCGTTTTCACGGCGTAGATGCAGCCGCATCCATGCCCGGTTTCGTCGCCCACCCGTCCACAGTAACACCCATCATGCCCGGCAGCGCGCGGAACAGCGCGCGCTGCTCCTCCTTCACCCGCTCCGTCTTCAGCATCGCATAGCACTTCGCGCACAGCTCGCGCTCCCCGTCGCCCTTCTTCACCTCGATCCGGTCGACATACGCGCCCCACGCATACGTGAGCCGCAGCGGGTCCATCACCGCCTCGTCCTGCACAAGCTCCCCGAGTAGACGCTTCAGCACGCCCTCGCACGCCTTCGCCCTTCTGCACTCCTTCGCGACCGCCTGGCGGAACACGCGGTGCGTCGCGTACACGTTCGTGTGCATCAGGCGCGCCTTGCCCGCGAACACGCGCGCGAGGTCCGCGCGCGCGAGCACCTCCTGCGTGCCGTCCTCGCGCGCGAACCCGCCCACGATCTCGCCGTCGAGCAGGCAGCAGCGCGCCAGCGCGACGGGGAGCAGCGCGTCTGCGCCGGTGGTCCGCGCGAGGTTGACGACGCCGATGCGGTGGATCGGCTCGAACTTGGGCGGGTCGTGTGGCGCGTCGTCCACCCACACGTCGATGTCGTCTGGGAAGTAGTCCTTGAGGTAGTCGATGCTGCGTTGCACCATCTGGTCGCACTGGTACTTGTGGCCGAGGCGCATGCACGCGGAGATCTCGTCGAAAGAGGGCTCAACAGGCCCGATGCTGTGGGAATTGGTGTGAGCAGGGGCACCTGGGGAAGTGTGGAGAATGGGTGTACGGACCGTAGTGTATACCCGGGTGTGAGCACGCGCAGAAAGTGGCGGAGGTCCTCAGGAGAATCAGGAAGAGGGATGACAGGACACGAACCGTCCTCCCCATCTACATCTGCTCCCGCTTTAGCCTGACCTCCGCTTGCGGGAACGGGCTGCGGCAACGACAGCATATCCTTGAAGACCGGCGAATGCGCGATCAGCGGCCCCTTGTATATCCGGAACTTGACATCCCGCGCGATGAGGATGAGGGTTCCGTCTTCGAACCATAGTTCTTCGTCCTTACAGGGCGTGACGGTTTCTGGCGTCGCTACTGGAGCACTCACGGCACATGTTCCACAAGGCTCTGGATCTGCTTGTACGCCAACCTCGCGGCGCTCTGTGTCGGAAAGAGATGCACCAGCGGCGCAATCTGCAGGCATAATGAGGAGGGAAGAGTGTATTTGGGGCTAGTAGAGTAGATCGGTGTGACGCCTAGACGGAAGGATGAGGTGAGATAGAGTACGAGGGCCCGAGAACACGCACGCTATCTTATACAATGACCTTACTGCCACAAGGCAGAAAGAATGCGGTGGAAGCTGCGTGCTTCGCGTACAGACATACAGAATGCGGTGAAATGTATGGCGAGGGCAGTATCGATCGACATGAGGCATCGCCTCGAGGACCACAGAAGGCAAAGGCTTCGCTTCTTCTAGGCGCCAGGGAGTAGCGCCTGAGTCGGGGATGCTGCAGAGCGGGCTGTCGGTGCAGCAGCACTATACACCGAAAGACGGGTGGAAAGCAAGAAAGGGCAGTAAACACCACTACTTATGGCGTAAAGGTTAGCGAGCGCGACTAGCAGTGTCAGGGTTCACTCACCAAGACACCTAGCCCTTTCGCTCACAACCCCAACATCTTCATCAGGAAAAACCCCCTCGGCGAATGAGGGCTATTAAGCACCCAGTAGTACTCATGATGTATAATCTGGCGTATATAGCACTTGAGGTCTAATAAGATCGGTCCCCCTGATAAAATAGCTACCGAAAGCACTAATGCAGTACTAATGGAGATAAATGTCGCACTTTTTGTACTTAGAAGCAAGACTATATCACACCTTACACACGGGATAGGTCGGAAACCAGCAGATTATAACGCATAGAACAGTACAGGATGAGAGTACTAAAGTAGACTAAGTGAAGGTGTTCCAGTGACTGTCCTGTAAAGGCGGTGTAAAGCGGGAAAGGGGGCACATTACTACCAGCAGGGGCAAGTGAGCAAGATTAAACGAGCGTAGATGCGGAATAGAACGAGCGTAAAAATGAGAGAGCAGACAGGGTATCATGTCGAGACATGGCGCATGCTCACGCCATCACTCCAGAGGCATGGCGGCGATGTCGAGGAAGCTTTTGCGTGGCGCTCCGGCGTGTGCCGAACTCCCCATGGGCGTGCTGCAAAGAAACACATAAATATGATTGCAAACCACGGCACAAGGAGACTACCTGATCTGGCGCCAAAGACCGTGCATCAGGACGTGGTATTGCAACGGTCCGTCCCTTCGAATGCTTGAGAGCTCCTGGATATGGTCCTTGTAGACGTTCCAGTAGTCGTTCGATGAGAAGTCACATGGCTGCTTGTGCCCATACTTGCAGTCCTCGATTGCGGCGTGGAGCTAGTCTATATCTAAGTACGTAGCTGCGAAACGCTAGGACTGAACGTACCGCAGTGGCGACCAGTGCGAGCATGGGCGCGGGGAGCTCCTTCTCGTCGGGCTTGTTTGGTAGCGAGGATTCAAATTGCTTCGAAAGTTCAAAGCCGAGGCTTGAGGGCCGCTTGAAGAAGGCGACACGGAGTGTCTCGATGAACACGGGAGGGCTATAAGGTTTGCCGGCCTGGATAGTCTTGGTCTGCATGGGGAGAGAACACGTATGAGCGGTACATCCAGTCGAAGAAAGCAAGACGCACCTCGTAATCGAAAGGATATATGTAATGCAGACCCTCTTGAAGCCAATCACCCTTTTCCCTGTCGCCGGAGATGAGACCGAGAGCCGTTCCTGGCTGGCCTTCGACGAGTTTCCGCACTTGACCACGGAACGTCGGTATACGCTGAGAAGGCTGTATGGTAGTAGGCGCAAGTCTCCGATGCAGGATTCAGCTGACTGTACACACAATCTTTGATAGCTCAGCAGCGTACTCGTCCTGCTTCTTCAAGCGTTTGATGAGATCGTCATAGCCAAACTCAGCTGCAGCTTTGAGGAGTGCGCGATAGATGACCTCCCCGGGCTTCTGAGGGCCGTCCGGGAAGGCGTTCTTGAGGCCCACGTTGACCAACATTGTGTGAATGCCCCGCTTGAGGACTCGGCGAACGCGACGGTGTTGCTCTTTGAGCTTGAGCTTACCCTTTGCTGGTAAGACGATCTCGATCCCTGAGTCTTCGGATTCAGATTCCGATGAAGAGGCGTCGTCGACCGCCGAGTCCTCATCCGAACCCTATATTTTTGGATCAGTAGGAGACACAAGTTGCAAAAAAAGCACGAACCGCTGCAGAAAGCGCAGTCTTCGAGAGTGCTGCCTTCGATGACGCAGACATTGTTTTGGACTTTGTTTTGGATTTGCGTGTCTCGGAGGATGCGTCATCAGAGATCTTGAGTATCTTCGGTATCTGCTAACTGTGAGCCCACAGCAGTATTTGCAGCATATGGACAATGACTTACCTCATCTTCATGCTTCGACTTTGCTCGCTTGGGGGCATTCTTGGTCGAAGGATTGGCAGATTTGGTCTTCGTAGCAGCCTTTCCCGACGCGTGAGAGCGAGGCGTGTCTGCGATGCGAAATCAGCGATGATATTAATATAGTGACTTGGCAGAGCATATCATGGTCATCAGAGAACCAGTGTGCAGAGCTCACCGTGTGCCTGCGAGTGCACCTTCGTCTTGTCGTGGACTCGGGAAGCGTGGCCGTGAGTGGCCTTCCTTGGAAGCTTCTTCGGAGGCTATTTAATGAGAGGCAATATCAGTTATTGAATGTACTTCATGAGAAACGCGAACCCTGCTTACTGGCGCGTCGCTCTCGGCCGCGTCACTGTCTTCTCGCGCAACACGCTTCTTGCCAATAGTGGTCGCAGGAGCTTTCGTCTGGGACTTTGTGTGCTTCTTAGCGGTGTCTGCATCCTCCAATGCGGATCTGGAGGGAGAGCGGGAGCTAGGCGGAGGGCGAGAGCTGTGGCGTGAGTGAGATGAGGACTGAGGGGTCGGGGCCCGGGCCGAGGCGAGTGACTTGGAGCGGGAATGACGTTGAGGGCGACTGGGAGACAGCTCGTTGTCCTCTTCGACCCAATATGCAGCCTGTAGTGATAATAGTAATCAGTGATACACACTCAGGTGCAGCGCATGCCAACGTGCGACTCCTGGCGGGCGCAGCAGCCTGCGTACCTCCTGCGCGAAAGTCTTCGCAAGCATCTGCGGGTGCTTCTCCATGGCTTGAAGCTCTTCGTCCTCCTTGTCTGTGTTGTACTCTTCCTGCTTGTCTTCATTCGTCGAGTCGTCTTCCTGGTCGTCTTCTTCCGAGCTGGTCGGCTCATTGTCGAGGTCCTGGACAATGTCAGGTGCAGGACACTTCTGGTACTTGGGAGGCACGGATTTCTTGCTGAAGTCTCCGTCCGAGTTGGTGTGCGGCTGCAGGCGACAGATCAAGCTACGTAATACACGTGACGCAACATTTACACGTACCTTGGAACCCTTTGTCCTTGTGACATGTATACTATCTTCTTTCCGTACATTGTCCTCGCCTTCAGAGGATGCGTTGGGGTCGATATCTGGTGGATGACAGGCGCTGACTCGGGCGGTCGACTTGCCTGAGCTTCGGTGTGACTGAGCGCTGTTGTCATAGCTACTCTTCACCGCCTTCGTAGCTAGAGTGGGTGAGTATCTACACACACACAGAACGAGAACCTATCTCACATTTCCGATGCTTCAGGTCGGCATCTGAGTCAGATGCCAGCCCAGTGTCAGACTTCTTCTTCTTGCGGACTTGACCGGGGACAAGAGTCTCCCACTCTGTTAGTTGATTGTAAGTAACATCCCCATACAATGATGAGCGAGCACCAACTTACTCTTCTTTGCTTCTTCCTTGGTCCTGCGGGATGCTACGCCAAGTTTTATCGGAAACGGGCTTCGATTCCAACAGAAGGTCACTTACGTCTGCCACTGTCCAAGCCAGTAGGAGCAGCAGCGATGGCCGCCGCCCCATGGCCATTGGAATTGTTGTCTGAGTCGTCCGAAAGAATTATGCGCTTCCGCCCCCGAGTCATGGGCTAGAAACGAGAGCTCGAGACACAGATGATGAGAGCAGAAGGTGTGTAGGCTGAATATTACGATTAAAATGTGAGAAATTGAGGCTAAAAGAGTGTTTGTGAGGGACTCCGGAGCGATGTGGTTTGAAGGAGAGGGGGAGATGAGGATTGCGTGGTACGTTTGCAGTGTGGGGGGTTGGGGTCTCGGAACGCCTCACGATTTCTCCCGACAGGGGCCCGCGTCGGTCACAGTCTACGGTCACACGGCATCTCTGCATCGTGACTTCTTGCTCTGCAACGTCTATCTTCGAGCCGCATCCTGCTACTGTTTCGGCCCTCCAATATATTCTACTACCTCGCTCCAATATGACATCCCGGACCCCTGCAAAACCGAAGTTCTGCGTCGGCTGTAGAAAGCATTTCACAATCTCTGGCTACGACTCGCACCTCGCGCAGACACAACAGCCGGCCTGTATTGCAATCCGTCTTCTGGGCTCTGCTAGGGTTTCCCAAGATCTTGAGATACCTATTGATGCTTCTCTAGGCTCTCCGCAAAGTAGCTCATCCCAAGATCAGACCATGGAAGACCACGACTCCGGCAATGGTGGTGACGACCCGGTTGTGCCCTTTGAAGGAGACTACTACGGTGCTTACTCGGGCGACGACTTTGACTACTTTGACGAATACATCGACCCCAATGATGGCCGGGAGAACCGCTCAGAGGACTCGGACTCAGAGGAGCGCCGTCGGGATAGAATGGAGGACGAGGAGGACAATGACAACGATGCAGCCAATCTTGAGGCAGAGAACGGCTGGAAACCCCCGCCCGCTCATCCTCCTCCTCCCGGCGAGGCACCTGGGGCTCCTACGGCTGTTGATCACGCTCAAGAGCCACCGGAAAACGACATGCCGGCTCGCCACATCCCTGACAGAGCGCAGCAGTCGCGCGCTCATGAACATCTGCACACAAAGACGTTCAAGGTGCCCTTTCCTGGCAACCGCGCAGGCGCGCCGACCGATCAGCGACGAGAACGCTCAGCCTATGAAACCTACCAAGCCCGCATCGACGCTGTGAACGAAAATCCGTACGCCCCTTTCATTTCTCGAATGGACTGGGAATTCGCTAGATGGGCCAAGAATCGGGGTCCTGGCTCCACTGCAGTCTCGGAACTGCTGCAAATCGAGGGGGTATGCACTCAAGCTTGTCTCCGCTCCTACCTAGTTTGTTTGCTGACTCCGACCGTAATCATCAGCTCTTTTCGCTTCTTGGACTGTCGTATAGGAGCTCGCGGGAGCTCAATGCCATCGTGGATGAGCGGCTCGGATCTGGACGCCCTCGCTTCGTACGCCGCGAGATCGTTGTCGGCGGGGAGGTCTTCGAGATATTCTACCGGGATGTCATACAGTGCATCCG
>MNAD01001360.1:0-13986 GCA_001895945.1 Trametes pubescens | reverse complement strand
GTTACGGCCTCACCGCGGCGCCTTGTCTTTGACACAGAGCGCTGCGATGGCCCAGCCCCACCGCAGACCACGGACCCCGAGCCAGAGGAGACGGACATTGCAAACTGGCAGCCCTGGCCATACGACACACGGCGGTCTCCCAAGCCAGTCCTCGGCGATCCGTTCCTCGATTCGACACCGCCACCCCGTCCTCTCCCGCCATTCACCATCAGGACCGTCGACCTACATTCCGGCTGGCTCTTCTCGGACTTCTACCAGACACCCACCCCGGCACCCCGGCCCCCACGCCCCACCACATACATCCCATCCCACAGCGGGGAGTTCCGCCCACGCACGCCAGAGTACTCGGAGGACGAGGAAGTAGGCGATTTCATCCGCTTTGCGCTCAACATGCAACGGGACCACAACGCACCCCCGATGGACGGATACTGGCTTGGCAACACCACTACCCCCGCCTGGCACCCGGCTGGACAACAGCTACGTGCATGGCGTTTCCCCCGTCTCGACCTCGACGATCCATTCCTCGATCCGACACCAACACCACCCCGTCTTCTGCCGCCGTTCACCCTCAAGTCTGTCGACTTGTCTTCGAGTTCGCTCTTTGCGAACGAAGAGGAGGACGACTACCAGACACCCACCCCATCCCCGCCCCCTCTCCCCACCACATACACCCGATCCTGCAGCGGCGACTTCCGGATGCCAGAGCCTGACTCGGACGAGGAGGAAGTAGAGGATTTCCTCCGCTTCGCACTCAACATGCAACGAGATCACAACGCACCCCCAATGGATGGGTACTGGCCAGAGAACTCGACCACTCCTGCCTGGCGCCCTTCCAGACACGAGTTGCGCGCATGGCGCCTCCCCCGACTCGACCTCGACGACCCGTTCCTCGACGACCCCGCTCCTGGCCCAACTCTCGCCGACTTGCCGTCCATCCCCTCCTTCGCCGATTTCACGTCCTTCGCGTCCTCCGCCTCCTTCGATTTCGATTTCTCGGACTCATACGCAATCTTCGCCTCGGTCTCCATCTCACCCCTGGCCTCCTTCTCTTCCTCGCCGTCCCTCCACGCTCCCTCACCAAGACCCGCCTCCCCCTTCACCACAACTCTCGTCGACATCGAGGAAGACGACGACCAGACGCACGTCTTCGGCATCCCGCTCTTCAACCTCAACCGGGCCCGCTTCACACACCGCGACCCGGACGAGGACGAGATCGAGGAGTACAACCGCATCGCACTCAACTTTCCACGGGACTCCGGCGCCGTACCATCAACGGGCTGGCTGCTCCCCAGCGACTACGATGAGGACTGGGAAGAATTCGACTACGAATTCTCTGCTTTCCCTGGCATCCCGATCCCCGCGGACATGGAGGACCCGTACGGAGAGCCGGTTGCCCCTGTGGACTCACCGTGGGACGAAGACGACAACAAGACACACGTCTTCGGTATCCCTCTCGCCGAACTCCACCGCATTCCCTGCACCCAGCGCGACGCGGACGGCGAGGAGCTCAACGCGTACATCTGCGCCGCCTTCGGCTGGAAGTACGTACCCGACCCCAACGCGCCACCCTCGAGGGGATGGGCGAGGCGCAGCGACTACGACGACAAGCTCGACAAGTACATGCGCACCGCGCTCATTTTCTTTGCCAACACCAACGCCCCGCCCTCGATCCCCGCCGACTATGACCAGGACTGGGTAGCGGTCGACCTCGGTACCTTCGCTTTCCCGGGCATCAAAGTCCCCGCGTACATGGAGGACCCGTACGGGGAGCCGGGCACACCGGTGGAGACGGGGTGGGAGGAGGACGACAATCAGACGCATGTCTTCGGCATCCCTCTCGCCGACCTCGACCGCACTCCGTTCATGCAGCGCGACGAGGACGAGAAGGAGCTGAACGAGTACCTCTGCGCTGTCTTCGGCTGGACGCCTCTGCCCGACTCCAACGCCCCGCCCTCGAGGGGATGGTGGAAGGGAGGCGAGTACGACAAGGCGAGGCTGGACGAGTTCCTCCGCACTGCGCTCACCATGCCGCTCGACTCCACCGCCCTGCCCTCCGCAGGCTGGCTCCTCCCCAGCGGCCACGAGCAACATGCGTCCGACCTCGCCGCCTACGCTTTCCCTGGGGTCTCGCTTCCTGAGCCGGGCATCGTGAGGGTTCCGGTGGATGCAGGATAGCGACTTCTTCTACCATACTACTACTTCCTTACTGTCCTTACGGGTTCCTCTTTTCATCTTTCTGCACTTATACGACTCGTTTTCAGCCATGTGTATTTACTCTTCGATCTATCCTATCATTCATTCTCCTTGTCTTGCGCATACAGCCTAATTCGACAAGTCTAAAATGCTCTCACATAGCAAGTGGCTGCTTGGACCAAGACAACCCTTCTGTGGCTTTACGATCGATATGTTCATCCGAAGACGGCGAAACACACCGAGGTAACAAAGCCGAGTGGTCATGTACGCGTGCGATTGTGGAAAAGTACAGTGCCAGGAAGTTCATCAGTAGGATACAGAGTGTATGCGCGAATTCTGTTGCAAGTTCTATGCGGATCCGGGAGAAATGAAGCACGCTACAGGGGTATGTTGAACAAACCCTACAGCTAGGGCTGGCGAGACACTGGATCTACCGCTTGCTGCCGCGGGTGCTGCGTCGGAGCTGCCTGCCGCCGTCTTGCGACTCCTCCGCCATCAAGCTCTCGATCTCGTCTTCCGTCATAACGCGCCCCTTCCCCAGCTGGCTGTATACCGTGATATTTCGATCAGTTCATGTCCAGTCGTTAATGGCAGAAAAGAACGAGGGATGACGTACCGCTTCTTCTTCTTCGCCGTCTCCACCTCCCCCTTCCGTGGGACGTACTCCGTGCCGGCCGCAGCCTCCTCGCGCGCCTTGCGGTTGGGGATGATGACGGTGGAGTCGTCCGGGTCGCCCCCGAGCGACAACGCGTCCAGGTCGTCGCCGAGCTCCGCGACCGCACGCGATGACGCGGAGGTGCGCGTCGAGCGCCGCCCGCGCGCCGCGGTTTGCGCCGCACGCTTCGCCTTCGCGGTCTCAAGGGGCGTCGCAGAGGCCTTCCCCTTCGTCGCGGTGGCCTTGGACTTCGCAGCGGGTTTTGCGGTGGGGATCTCAGATGCCTCGGATCCGGACCACTCCCCGACTGAGTCCCGATCGAACTCGGACGGAGACTCGGCTTCGTCGTCGATGAACTCGTCCTCCTCCGAGTCGTCCTCCTCCAGCTCGCTGCCGCTCTCGTCATCCTCGGCTGGGCTTGCGGTCTCGCCGTCGTCGGTCTCGGTCTCGTCGACATCCATCTCGTCCTTTGTTCCGGCTCTCTTCGGCGCCGCAGTCTTCCCTTGGGAGGGAGGAGTGGTACGTTGCTTGATTGTCGACTGGCGCTTTGCTGTGGGCCGCCCCTTACCTGCCAGCGGGGAGGGCGTACGGCTGCGCGCGCCAGAGTCGGACAGGGCGTACACTTCAGAGTCGGTACTTTCCTCGTCAGCGTCGTGCTGTATACACATTAGCCAAATTCACGGATGAGATTGGACAACGCAAAGTACACACCCCTGTCACAGACGACCGCGCGTCCTCATGCTCGTGCTCGCTCATGTGCAGCTGGCCGATCGCGTCCGAGTCGACGGAGTCCGCGACCGAGTCCGAGTACCCGCCCTCGGAGCGCGGGACGTGGCTGCTGCTGCCGCCGCTGAGCAGGCGCGAGCGCTGGATCATGTCCAGCTTCGCGTCCATCTTCTCCTCGTTGTGCTCCATCACGCGCATGAGCCGCCGCGCGAACATGTCCTCCATGCTCCGCATGCGCTCCTCCATCTCGCCCATGACCTCTTCGCGCGTCTCGGCCTCGATGAGCGCGGTGCGGATGTGCGCGTCGTACAGCTGCGCGACGGGTGAGTATTGGTGCGTGCGTGGCCGCTTGGGGTTGGGTGCGCACCTGCATTCGGAGCTCCTCGATCTCGTCGAAGAGCGCGTTGACGAGAGGGTTGATCGGCTCATCATCCTCAACGCTGGTCTCTTCGCCGTCGTCGATCTCCTCGTCCTCTGCTTCAAAGTCAGCGCTACGCAGGAATGCGGATCACAAGTATGCCTACGAACCTTCGAGCACTTCTAGGTGTGCCTCGCTTGCCTTTCTGCCTGCCCCGCCGTACGAGAGGGTGACTTGCCTGCGGTGAGGCCCAAGTGCTGAATTCGCACGAAGTCCATTCGTCTTCGCCTTGGACGGACTTGGCGGCGGGCGCGCCGCGTTCGCGGCAGGCGCGGTGCACACCTCACGAGCGAGGGCGGAGAACTTCATGACGTGCACGTTCTCGTCAAAGCCCGTATCGTACGGGTTCACGTTCACGATCATGACCTGCATTAATCCCCGCATTAGACTCCTGCAAGTCGTGCGACCGATAGACTTCACTCACAGCCCGTCCCTCGCCGACGAAGTAGTCCATGAGCACCTCGGTGAGCTTGCTGTGCCGGAAGGGCACGAGCGCCAGCCCGCGCTTGACGTCGCGCGTGTCCAGGCGCGAGCCGGGCGCGACGCCCTGCTGCAGGCTCCGCGCGAGTGCGCGCTGGTTCGCGCGGAGCGTCTCCATGCACTGCCCGAGCACCATGAGCGACTTGTTGATGTTGCCTGCCTCGCGCAGGCGGTCCCCGGACGTGTGCGTGTGCTTGGTGCGCTCGGAGCCTGCGAGGTCGACCAGCGTCAGGCGCGCCGTTTGGATGGAGGTGGGATCCTGGTTCAATGGAGAGCGTTAGTCTTGTTCGATATAGGTGCTTGTAATAGAATGCCTCACGTGTCGCTCGCCGCGGTGCACGCGTAGAACCTTGATCGTGACGAGTGCGTGGCTGCGGCTACTCTGGCTGTTCGCAAGCGTGCCGAAGACACGGCGATGCAGCTGCCCGAGACGCAGGAGCTCCTTCGCCTCCGCTGCGCTCCGTACGCGCACCTGCCTCAGGCCCGCCACGTACTTGCCCGCGCTCGTCGTGTCACCGTCGCCGTCGCCGTCAGCCAGCGGACATGGCTTGACTGTCAGCGCCTTCCGGGTCAGCAATAAAGGGTGCGCCTTGTTGTTTGACGGAACGGGTAAATTCAAGAAAGAGGACGTGGGTCGTGGGATGCTAGACGCGCCCCGGGCAGGTGTCCCTTGGGAGCTGGGAGGAGGGCCACCAGATTCAAGAGAGCCGAAGAGATCGTATACTTTCTCGTTGTATACCTCGGCGTAGGAGAGCCAGATCGTATATTCATAATTACGGTCCAGCTTCAACGAAGTCGGATCGGTGTCGGCCGAGCCAGATGCTGGTAGGTCATCTTCGAGCACGTCGGCAAGGGCGGTGGTACCACCTTTGCTTGGAAGGCGGATGGTCGTTGGTTCGTCGGACTCGGACGCGAGCTCTATGCCTTGTAGCCGCACTGGTCTGTACTATAGAATGTTAGTAAGAGTTACCACTCGGAAATCGAGCGTGACTGCAAGCGGTCCACAAGGTGGCATCTAACGAGCACCACACTAACAAGTGGGCACATATAGCTCTAACGACCAGTGGAGCATTGCAGACCCTCAAGGATAAAGCCGAGCTTACTCTATCTTTCCCGTGCAAGCCCTCGATGCTGTTGAAGATGACGTCCAAAGTCCTGGGTAGAATTCCAGCACTACCTTGGACATTACCCCCTTGAATGGTGTATGTTTTGCCGGAGTTCGTTACTCCATACGTGAAGAGCAGTCCGTTCCGACCTTCGAGGACGTCCCGTACGAGGGGCAGCGTAGTTTTGCCGAAGAACTCGGGTTGTTGAGTGTCCGGAGGGAACACATGGGAGAAGGTGTAGATAGAAGAGGGGTTGATGGTGGACATCCGTGAGCGGGAAGTCGAGGACGACGGGTCAGTCAGTCGGACGGAGGTGTCTGTGAGCGGTTCAAGGTAAGGTTCGTATGCACCTTCGCCCTCGTCTACTCGAGGGCGTATACGGAGGTACGCCTGTAGAGCCAGAGTGAATCGCCGACATTGCATCGCTCATATTTAATACGCACCTTGATGGGCTCCCTGTCATTATCCGGAGGGAGCAGGATGCTCCCGGAGTTCTGCGAGGACTTCGGAGAGACAATCTGACCGTTCGTCTTGGCCTCTGGGGAGTTGGCTCTGTTTACAAGAGGCTTCCGCGTCGCCGTCTTCTTCGGTGCAGCAGTAGTTGCAGTAGTTGATGACTTGGAAGCGGTGCGCGTGGTCCGCGCAGGTGCGGCGGGTGCAGCGGTGGCTGCCTTTGTCCGAGTCGATGCACGAGTCGATGGAGCGCGAGGTTTTCCTGCCATGCTGCGTTCGAGTGGTCCCAGACAGTACAGGTCAGCAGTGGTGTAGTCGTAGCACGATGAGATCGATGTGGGGAGAGGAGAGAGAGGAAGGCGAGGATCGATGTGCGAGTCGCGAGGTGCGGCAAGCGGAACCATGAGGAACGCGTCGGTCACGTGTCCGACGCGTTCTCTTGTGAGGCGCGTTTCGGGATCAACGCGTCTCTTGTCCACAACCACCATCCTCTCCCGCTTCTTCTTGCCTAGCTGCCTCCGGATTGTTGGCTATGTCCAAGAAACCATCCCCTCACAGGCGTCGCTCCATCGCCGTTCTCGGTCATGGCCAGGCCAAGACCAGCAGCAGGCGGCGCGCATACAGTATCGCGCCAGGAGAGCGACTCAGCCCCTCAGCCAAGGCGCGACGACTGCTAGTGAGTCTTGTTCTTTTTTGCGTCCTGCAGGACTTCAACTATTATTTTCTGCTTGAGGACGCGTATCGGCGTGTTCACGCCTAAGCCTGGTTGATTTGTCTAACGCATATACACGCTAGGCTCCGCGCAAAAGCATCCTGAAGGGTTCTATCAATCTACCCCCACAACATGCTAGACCATCTGACGCTACCGAATCCTCTACCTCCGGCGCCATGGACGACAGCAATATGACCCAAACTATGGACTTCACCCAAGTCCATGGCCAGGGCCCTCGAAAGAGTCTCGCGAGTCGGCGCGTCAGTTTTGCTGCACATACCCATGTCCGTCTCTTCCACAAGGAAACGCCCAATGGGAAGAGTCCAGGCGACTCCTCTCCTGCCGCGCCGGAGTCTCCCGCATTTGTCACTCGCGCCGACAACGATGAGAACGCCGTCCCGGGCCCTTCTCAGCCACCCCGTCGCGTATCCTTCCGTCGTAGATCTTCGGGCGTCAGCGAATACGGAGAACGTTCGATGGATATGGACATGGACGACACTGCGCCCCTTCCTCAGGACTTCCTTAACCACGGCAGAGATATATCTACTGGTTCTGCTGTGGAGGACGATGAGTTTACGGAGGACGAAGAGGACGGTTCAGATATGGAGGTTACCGAAGCCATTGCGCTCAACATCCAGCGAAAGCGTTCTCTCTCACTAGGAGGCAAAAGAGCATCCCTCGGCGGCCCTCAGCGTCGGCGAAGCTCAATCGTGACTGCCACACAACATCAAAGTGAAAATATTCCCCCACGCGATGATCAAGATATCCCAGAAGAAGACTTCTCCTTCGATCTCGATGGCGAAGAAGACTTGACGACTGGCTCCGCGCATACTGGCTCCTCTTTCACATCCGAAGGCTCTTCCGGAGAACCGATGGAATTCACCATTCCAATCCTGCCGTCCATGCGACAGCCTCGGGAGCCCGACCCCGTCTGGCTGCAACTTCGCGCAATGACGCATTCAGGCCATGAACCGTACGAACCGCCACCGCCAGAGTCTGATGACGACGCAGTCATGATTCAGCCGTCGCCCGGAGCACAGCAGAATCGTGCACGTGCATTCGATGAAGACGACGACGGAGGAGAGGCAGATATGGACCTCACATCTGCAATGAACCGGCTGCAACATGCACGTGCTTCGCTCGGACTAGGGCAACCCACTCTGCAACAAGGAGACGATAGTTTCAGTTTCAGCGAGGAGGAACCGCAGCAAGAGCTGGAGCCGCAGGATGACACCTTCACCACCACGGATGACAGCTTTGGCGACGACACTGCAGACCTAGACAACCGGACTATCAACCTAACCCAGCGCACGAGCCTTGGGACGCTCGAGTCGTCGATGGACATGACAGACATCCACGGCGGCGGAGTGATTCGCAATCCACTCACTCCGGCTGCGGCCAGAGAGCCACCGCCGGCGCCGCCCTCAACCTTCCAGCCTGAGCAACAGGCCCGAGAACCAGAACCTCTGGGGCGCTCCTTGTCAGGCAGCGTGTTCAGCGCACCGACCTCAAACACTTTGGGGTCAAGCGTATTCAGCGCCCCTACCACTGGTCTTAACTCTAGCGTGTTCAGCGCACCTCCCACTAGCCTGGGCTCGAGTGTGTTCAGCGCACCAGTCCCCGGCGCCCTGGGCTCCAGCGTTTTCTCCGCCCCAGCACCACCCGCCACATCCAACCTCCCGAGCAATCCTCCCCGATCCCCCTCCAAGTCTCCCGGGCCGGCGACCATCCCTAAACCGTTCACGTGCAGTCTCCCCCGCGCTGGCTCACCTTCAAAGATTCCCACCCCCGGTGCCGGCTCGCATCGGGGTACGGCAGCCTTCGCTCCTCCCTCCGTACCCAAGTCGCCCAAGAGAGCAGCATTCAGCCTCCCCAGCGCCGATGAGGGTGGTCCTGGCCCGGCGAAACGTCCCGCTGTAGGACGACTGTCTGTCACACGCACGGCAACGTTCGAACAGCCCGAACTCGAGGATCCTCCCTCCTCTGCCCCCGCCGAAACCGCCGAGACTGCATCGCAACCCGTTCCTGGCACGACTGGCAACCGACGCTCGAGCATGATCCGTCGTCCCGCGGGCTACTTCGCGCAACGGAAGAGCTTGGGAGCGGGTATCCTACCTCCCCAAGCCTCTTTCTCTGGAACTTCGACGGCCAACACAGCCGGCCCGAAGGCAGGAACGGGCCTGCGGCCGCGCGCGAGCATGGGCGCGCAGCCATCGAGTACGGGTCTGAGCATGCCGCTTTCTCGGACGCACAGCGATCCGGGACTCGCGGGTCGCGCTGGGTCGGCGGAACAAGGCGCCCTGTACCCCGACTTGACACAGCTCAGCAAAGAAGCTGAGGCGCAGCGCGCTGCTAGCCCTTCGCCCGCATCGAGCAAGGGAAAGGAATGCGACAGAGAGACGACACGCCAGGCGACCGCGGTCCCGAGCACAACACGGGGCTCTCCTGCTCCAGCGTCTCCCAGAGTGGCGTCTCCAGCGCCTCAGGAGAGGTTAGCCTCTCCGGAGCCCACTGTAGCGAAACCGTCGGCCTCTGCTCCCATACGAGGGCGGCCAGTCACGCATATAGAGAAACCCGCGAGCTCACAAGCGCGAATTATCGATGTGTCGATGGCGATGGACGGCGAGCCGGACGCGTCGATGGCGCAGGGGTCCGCGGGTATCTCGCAGGCCTGGCGGGACGGCGTGCCCGACGAGCCGCTGCAAGATGACGACGGGGTAGGCTTCGTGTCCAGCCTAAAAACCGTCATGTACTGAGTCTCTTCGCAGCCCACCATCTCGATTGAGCAGTTCTTCCAGATGACCGGGATCCGGTTCATGGACGAGCTCACGATGCACAAGCCGCGCCGCTCCACCGTCCTGCCCGGCCAGCTCCGTCCGCGCGCCCGTCGGCGGTCCTCCTCGCGCGACCCCGCCAGCTCTGTCGGTCCCGCCGGCGCAGGCGCGGGAGGGGACGAAGAGGCGATTCCGCTAGCCGAGTTTGCGGTCACGATGGCGATGGACATGCCGCGGCTCGACCTGTACGGCGCGGTCGCGCGCGATTTGACCGCGTACATCCAGGAGTGTAAGAAGATCTACCGCGAGGCGGAGGAGGAGGCGCTGAAGGTCACCCCGGGCTTGTTCAAAGAGTTCGCGATTGTGGACGAGGCCGAGCAGGCGATGCTCATCGTGAGTGACGTCGTGTTGTTGTGGAGAATACGCCAAGGTTGACGACGTCGGGGTTGTAGCATCAACTCAAACTGATCAAAGCTAACAATATGGGGACCGCGAAGTCGCAGTGGTATGACTGGAAGCTTCAGTGGGTTGAGCAGCTGTACGAGTCGGCCGCGCAAGGCTTTTCAAACCTGGAATCCGTACGTCCATACCCACGCCAGGTTTTCTGGATCCTCTTCTGAATGGATGGCACATTCTGCAGGATGCGACATATCTCGCAGGCGTCATCAAGGAGGCGCAGGACATCCTGCCTCAGCTTCGGGATGAGTACGCGGAAATCACCCGACTCCTCGAACAAGAGCAGGCGGATATCGACGAGATCGAGAACTCGGACAAGGACTTCCTCAACGAACTCAAGGCGACCATCGCTGAGCAAAGGTGCGTCTCTCCCTCTAACACGGAGTTCCTCCGGGCAGACGTATTGAACATATGCCAACTTCCAGCACGGAAATCGAGGCGTTCAAGGCTGACGTCTCCGAAGCCAAAGCGAAGCTCGACCGGCTCGGCGAGAAGCTCGTCGAGATCGACGCGCAGAAGGCGGAGGCCACGAGCGCTATCGCCGAGGCGAAGCACATCATCCACATCCAAAAGGAGAGTACTAGCGTCGAGGTGTTCCGGCTCAAAGGTCCGTTGCATACGCGTACTTGTTGAAGTCGTTGATACTCACAGATGTGCGTTCGCTCATAGACGAGCTCGAGGCTCTACAGGACTTGCACCTGTGGCGTGCTGTGAAGCATACGTCTGACTTAGTCGAGTTCCTGTATGCGTCGAAGTACCACGTCTCGCTGCCCTGTCGGAACTTCAAGCCCGTTTTGTCGCAAGCAACCATCATGCGCACGAAGCAGTCGCGCCTCAAGGAGCGCGACGCGTTCCCGCAGTTCACAGACCTCGTTGTGAAGACCGCGGGCGCGCTCCTCGCCGAGCGCAACGAGAAGCTCGAGATCAAGCAGGTACGTCTCCTGTCCCGTCTGTATAACTCGTAGACTCACGCGCGCCCGAATCCATAGGTCATCGAGCTACTCGGCGACTTCTGGTCCTCGTGCGCGCAGCTGCGCTCGCAGCTCGCCTTCCTCGCGATCAAGTGGCCGCTCGCAGTCGAGGCGCTCGCAGACGACAGCGGCGCGCTCTTCCTGCGCGCGACCGTGACGATGATGCTCCCCGCCGCGCGCAGCAAGGCGCACGTCTCGTTCCTCTGGGACCGTGACGCGTACGCGCGCTGGCCGCTCTCCGTCGGCGCGCTCAAGACGGACGTGCAGGTCGCGTATGGCGCTATCAAGTACGTGGGCTCGCGTCTGCTTGTGTGAAGTATCGCTGACGGAGTTCCTGGGTGCAGGCGGGAGACGATCTTGGATGCGATTGTGGGGCGGCTGTCGCAGGCGACGCATGCGGAAAGCCACGGGTGTCTCTTGGATGCGTGTATCGAGGCCACGGAGCAATCCGAGCAGTGACGGGCTCGTGTTATTATATACCCTTGTTTATGGCGTTGTATTCCGTTTACTCTATGTCCTTGCATACTACCTGTACTTACTCTATATCTTTTATGTTCTTTCGCGTGTATTTCCGATGAAGCGTGGTCCGATTATAATCCGCGGCCCTGGTCAACTGGATGGTACTCGGTGTGCCTGACCGAGTCGAAGTTGTAGGCTCAACGTTCAACGTTGCAACACCCAGCGAGGCCGGGCTCATACTAAAAGGATCGCTACGTTGCGTGTTGTTTGAAGGAGCGTGGTTGGCGGATATATGACGATGAATCACGAAGATCAAATAGATACACAAGGCTAGATACGAACTATATAGGTGTCGAAAGATGAAAAGACTGGTAAAGACAGTAAGGAAGTAGTAGTATAGTAAACAAGTCGCTACCCTGCATCCACCGGAACCCTCGCGATGCCTTCGGGGATAGTGACTCTAGGGAAAGCGTAGGCGGCGAGGTCGGACGCATGCTGATCGTGACCGCTGGGGAGCAGCCAGCCCACCGAGGGCGGGGCGCTGGAGTCGAGCGGAAGGGTGAGCGCAGTGCGGAGGAACTCGTCCAGCTTCGCCTTGTCGTACTGGCTGCCTTTCCACCATCCCCTCGCAGGTGGCGCGTTGGAGTCGGGCAGGAGTGTCCAGTCGAAGGCAGCGCAGAGGTACTCGTTCAGCTCCTTCTCGTCCTCGTCGCGCCGCGTGAACGGAGTGCGGTCGAGGTCGCAGAGGGGGATGCCGAAGACGTGCGTCTTGTTGTCATCCTCCTCCCATCCCGTTTCAACTGGCGCGCTCGGCTCCCCATACGGATCCTCCATGCTCGCGGGGACTTTGATCCCAGGGAAAGCGAAGGTACCGAGGTCGACCGCTACCCAGTCCTGGTCGTAGTCGGCGGGGATCGAGGGCGGAACGTTGGTGTTGGCAAAGAAACTGAGCGCAGTACGCATGTACTTGTCGAGCTTGTCGTCGTAGTCGCTGCGCCTCGACCATCCCCTCGAGGGTGGCGCGTTGGGGTCGGGTACGTACTTCCAGCCGAAGGTAGCACAGATGTACGCGTCGAGCTCCTCGTCGTCCGCGTCGCGCTGGGTGCAGGGAATGCGGTGGAGTTCGGCGAGAGGGATGCCGAAGACGTGTGTCTTGTTGTCATCTTCATCCCATGGAGAGTCCACCGGGGCAACCGGCTCTCCGTACGGGTCCTCCATGTCCGCGGGGATGGGGATGCCAGGGAAAGCAGAGAATTCGTAGTCGAATTCTTCCCAGTCCTCGTCGTAGTCGCTGGGGAGCAGCCAGCCCGTTGAAGGTACGGCGCCGGAGTCCCGTGGAAAGTTGAGTGCGATGCGGTTGTACTCCTCGATCTCGTCCTCGTCCGGGTCGCGGTGTGTGAAGCGGGCCCGGTTGAGGTTGAAGAGCGGGATGCCGAAGACGTGCGTCTGGTCGTCGTCTTCCTCGATGTCGACGAGAGTTGTGGTGAAGGGGGAGGCGGGTCTTGGTGAGGGAGCGTGGAGGGACGGCGAGGAAGAGAAGGAGGCCAGGGGTGAGATGGAGACCGAGGCGAAGATTGCGTATGAGTCCGAGAAATCGAAATCGAAGGAGGCGGAGGACGCGAAGGACGTGAAATCGGCGAAGGAGGGGATGGACGGCAAGTCGGCGAGAGTTGGGCCAGGAGCGGGGTCGTCGAGGAACGGGTCGTCGAGGTCGAGTCGGGGGAGGCGCCATGCGCGCAACTCGTGTCTGGAAGGGCGCCAGGCAGGAGTGGTCGAGTTCTCTGGCCAGTACCCATCCATTGGGGGTGCGTTGTGATCTCGTTGCATGTTGAGTGCGAAGCGGAGGAAATCCTCTACTTCCTCCTCGTCCGAGTCAGGCTCTGGCATCCGGAAGTCGCCGCTGCAGGATCGGGTGTATGTGGTGGGGAGAGGGGGCGGGGATGGGGTGGGTGTCTGGTAGTCGTCCTCCTCTTCGTTCGCAAAGAGCGAACTCGAAGACAAGTCGACAGACTTGAGGGTGAACGGCGGCAGAAGACGGGGTGGTGTTGGTGTCGGATCGAGGAATGGATCGTCGAGGTCGAGACGGGGGAAACGCCATGCACGTAGCTGTTGTCCAGCCGGGTGCCAGGCGGGGGTAGTGGTGTTGCCAAGCCAGTATCCGTCCATCGGGGGTGCGTTGTGGTCCCGTTGCATGTTGAGCGCAAAGCGGATGAAATCGCCTACTTCCTCGTCCTCCGAGTACTCTGGCGTGCGTGGGCGGAACTCCCCGCTGTGGGATGGGATGTATGTGGTGGGGCGTGGGGGCCGGGGTGCCGGGGTGGGTGTCTGGTAGAAGTCCGAGAAGAGCCAGCCGGAATGTAGGTCGACGGTCCTGATGGTGAATGGCGGGAGAGGACGGGGTGGCGGTGTCGAATCGAGGAACGGATCGCCGAGGACTGGCTTGGGAGACCGCCGTGTGTCGTATGGCCAGGGCTGCCAGTTTGCAATGTCCGTCTCCTCTGGCTCGGGGTCCGTGGTCTGCGGTGGGGCTGGGCCATCGCAGCGCTCTGTGTCAAAGACAAGGCGCCGCGGTGAGGCCGTAAC